>JAREIK010017150.1:0-44565 GCA_029783825.1 Sapria himalayana
ATTTTTCCAACTAGAGTCTCTTGTTGGCCAAAAATAATGACAGAGTGATCTTTTGTTTTTTTTTTGTTACATCTAACCACTTCTTCACACAAGTTACTTTCCAAAATGTAACAATAAAAGCAAGGTGTCTATCTTCAATTAATTTCATACAAATATATATATACATATATATGTTGTTATATTTATACATATTTATGTTTATGTATACTATTATTATAGTTATAGATATAGTAAAATATATTAATATAAGACATTCAAATTATATCACACATGCATATTCATGTATAGTTATGTTTAAATACACTTATTGATTTGGCGTACTTAAATTTATAAAGATTTATACATTTATATATAATTATATATTAATGTATTTAACAATACGTGTATCGACATATTACTATATATAAATGTATTTATCTCCATAAATACTTATACATAGCCATATGACTAAATATATATAATTACATGAAAAACTAAATATAACTACATCTACAACATGTATAACTACATGCTTCAGAAACTTAATATCCTTTCATATCATTCATCTCATTCATAAATATATATATATATATTTTTTTGATATTGTATAAATCTTTAGTATTTTTCCATAAATTTTTGGAACTTAAATTTAATTTTTTCAACTTTAAATGTATTTTTAATGTATTTTTATATGTTTGTATAAATCATTATAATTTAATATGTTTAGGATATGTATTTTTGTTTCACCTAATATCATTTAACTAAAATTGATTTTTAATAAAATGTTTTATTTGTTTAAATTCTTATTGTAAATTTCAAAACAAATAACAATATGTTACTGTAATAAATATTATAAAAAATTTCTAAAATATATGTGATGTAGTTTCAATTTACAAAGATAAACCTTTAAAAATAAAATGTATTTACAAAATAAAATTTGCACCTCATAATATACAATATGTTATATTTATTATACATAAACAATGTTTAAAATATTTCTTTTAATTAAAAATAAAAACATTGACACGTATTCAATTTAAAAAAAAATTAAAAAATAATTATTTAAAAAAAATTCATATATTTATATGGTCATATATATATTTTGAATAAAATAAAAAAATAATAACTTATAGAAAAATTTACTCATGTATTTAAATGGTAATCTATTTTGTTTGAACATAATTAAAGAAATTATTGATTTTTTACAAATGATTAAAGACATGTATTTATATGCACTACATCATAATTGCTTAAATTTAAAGTTTTTAAAAATTAATTAAAATAATATATAATAGGTAGAAATGTATCATAGACATTAATATTTTAATAAAAAAATTTATAAAAAAAGAAAAACAATATTATCTATTTATGACCAATATTTTAATTTTAACATAATTTACAAATATACAATTTTCATTAATTTATATGAGTATAATGATTGTACTTTTAATATAAATATTAAAAAAACAACTATTTGAATTAAATAGAAGCTCATATATTAATTCACAATTTTATTTTACGCATTAATATGATTCACACACACACACGTGCACACACACACACGCACAAATTTATTTTAAATATAAAGAATTTACAATATTTTATAATTGTGTACAATATAATATTTTATTTTAATTAAATGTTCAAAATCATAAAATTTTAAATACATTCTCATAGACACACAGACACATACACACACACACACATATATATATAGTTTCATTTGTAACATTAAAATACATACGTATATAGCTATATGTGTGTGTTTGTGTGGGTGTTAAGTAGTATATGCTGCATACAAGTATATACACTATACTTTGTAAATGTTGATACATGCGTGAATATATATCAAAGTACAAAAATGTGTATTATGATATATAATGTATAGTAATGTATATGGATGCATAAGTGTGTGTGTGTGTGTGTGTAGGTCAGTGTATATGCACATATATATTTGTGCATATATATGTAAATATCATAATTATTTTTGAGAAAAAAAATACTTAAGCACATAATTATTATCATGTTTTACAAGTTCATGAGTGCACAAGCAAAGAGTGACATTATTGAAAGATACTACTAATCTCACATCTATAACACTTTGCCTCATAATTTGATTTGAATACTACTTGCAATTATAAGGTTCATTCAATACTACATACCATGGAGTTACATTTTCATTCAATACTATAATTTGTTCAAATAAAAAAATCTATCTAATATCTTCTTCAACAACTCTTCATCTTCTTTTACTAGTCTTGATAAGCTATTTTCAATTTTGATTATATGTACATTTCTTATCTAATATCTCTAGTTCAAACTATTATAATAGTAAAATCCACCAAATCAATCTAGGCCTAATATCTTTATTTTTTATGATATATTTGATTATATAATATTTAGTATATACTATGACTGGTTCCTAGTAATATGATATTAACTTGCCAAAAGAAAACAATATTTATACAAGTTCTTTCTCTATAGTGGTGTAATTCAATTAGGCACATTAGAGTGTGTTTGTTATCACAGTATATGATAACTATTTATAAATATTTGTATAACCATATAAAACTTTTCATATTTATATTTAACTATATTTGCAACTATGTAACCTATTTTTATAACTATATTAATAACTATATATAATTATTTTTTAACTATATAATATTTTATAACTATATGAGTAATTCTATATAACTATATTTTTAACAAAATATATCATATGTATAATTATATATAACTATATATAATTGTAGTTTACTATATGTATAATTATATATAACAATATCTTTAACTACATACATATTTATAACTATATGTGTATAACTATATATAAATATTTGTATAACTAACACTCTATATAATTAAATATAATTATATTTGTATCTATGTATACATATATGTGCTCGTATAATTAAATATATATATTTATTTATATCTTTGTATATATTATATATAACTACTTATAACTACTTGTATGAATATATCTATATATAATTACATGTTTAACTTTATATACCTCTTTTTTAATTATGTATACTATAGGTATAAGAACATATAAAGGTTGACCTCCCTCTCTGGTGGCCATCTCTTGAGGTCTATTGATTTTGTTTCTTTCTCTCATCAGATCTTTTTACTGCCATATGACAAAGGATTTGAGATTTAGTGGAAGAAATGGGATTTACGTTCACAAAGCTATTCATCAGGCTATTTTCCAACAAGGAGACGAGTATTTTGATGTTGGTCTTGATGCTGGTGGAAAGATAACCATTCTGTATAAGTTGATGTTTGGTGAAATTGTCACCACAATTCCTACTATTGTCTTCAATGTAGAGACTCTTGAATATAAAAACATTAATTTCACAGTGTGGGATGTTGGGGGTCAAGACAAGTTTTGCCCTTTCAGGAGGGATTACTTCCAAAATACCCAATGTCTCATATTTGTGGTGGATAGCAATGACAGAGATTGAGTAGTTGAAGCTAGAGATGAGTTGCATAGGATGCTAAATGAGGAAAATCTTTTGGATGCAGTTTTGCTAGTGTTTTCCAATAAGCAAGATCTTCACAATGAGATGAATGCAGCTGAAATTACTGACAAGCTAGGACTTCACTATCTTCTCCAATGCCATTGCCACATTTAGAGCATCTGTGCTACCTCTGGTGAGTGCCTCTAAGAGGGTCTTGATTGGCTTTCCAATTACATTGCCAGCAAATCATAAACAATTTAAGCAGGATGAGGCAAACTTTGTTGACATATCTGGATGTGGATCTAATCTCTGCCTATTTTGCTTGAGTTTTGTTATGTTATATGGATGACATCATCTATTTCCAGGGGGATTCAAATTGTATTTATATTTATATATTGCATGCCTAAAATACAAGACCGCATTTACTTTGTTATGATCTGTTGTAAGCCTAATTTGTTTGTTTTCTGTTTATTGTTTTCTGTCTTTTTGCCATGGGATCCCAAAGGTATAAGAACAAATAATTGTTTTGATATATGTATTACTATAAAATATTTATACATAGCTATATTTAAATATTAATTTACAACTTATATTTAATATACATTTTTATATATTAGTATTCAAAAATATATTTTACTATATCTATACCTATAAATAACTATATGTATAGATATATAAAATTATATAAATAAATATATATAACTACATATATAAATATAAGTATAATTATGTGTATTATCACATGTAACTATATTTATAATTACATGTATAATAACATACAACAATATGTAAGCACAAAGCATGAGAGTCTCCGTTGATTAGGCTCATATATGGTATAATACAAATAAGGGACGTACTCTTACTTAATCCCAACCCTTGGGCCTCAAGCTCAAATATTAACTTATGTATGACAAAAAATGTAATATTTGATTAGTTTATACAGATAAATTTTATTTTCTTTTATATAATTTTCCATTCTAACACTACACTCTCTATGTGTCTCTCTCTCCCTCTCTAATTCTTTCTGTCACTCTATTCCTCTTTTTCTTTATGTGTCACCCTCTCTCTCTTGTTTTTTTCTTTCTCGCTCTCCTTTCTTGCATGTTCTCTCGATCTCTCTTTCTCCCCCGTTCTCTCCCTCTCTCTTCCTTTCTCTCTCTCTCTCTCTCTTCCTTTTTCTCTCTCCCCCTCTCTCCCACTCTCTCTCTCTTTCCCTCTCTTTCCCTCTCTTTCCCTTTCACCATTTCTCTCCTCCTCTCACTCCCTCCTTCTCTCACTCTCCTCTCTCTCTATCTCTCTCTCCTTGTCTCCCCATTTTCTTCCCCCTCTCTCCCCACCTTCTCTCTCTCTCTCTCTCTCTCTCTCCTCTCCCCCTTCAAATGTTAAATGTTTTTCTTTTTTGCTTTCTTTTCTTATGCATTATCATATTTTGATCCCTTTATCTAGTATTACTGTGATATCAATTAATCTTTATTGTGCTAAAAATGGCTTTATTTATTAATGTAAATTCTGCAAATGCATTGCCTCGATATTCATGATATTTAATTTTTAAATATTCATCTATAATTAATTTTATTTAATAATTAGTATATTTTGAAGTAATAGAATGTTTAATTCAAAATAATGATCGAACATTATTTTTTGAAAATAAAATAGGGCAAAATGAGTTTAGATCATCAGTGGATGTACAAAAGATTTATTAATGGATTTTTGAATAAAGATTTTTTGAGTGGACTTAAAATTTTCATCAATTTTGCATGTAGTCAATCGAGATTGATGAATAAAAAAAAATAAAGTGTACATGTAATCATCATAGGTGTCAGAATATCCCTTTTCATGATGCAAACACTATAAGATGCCATTTAGAAAATATGGCTTTGTGCCAAATTATTTTATTTGGATTTATCATGGAGATTGTACAAAGGCTCTAAACATTGATAAAAATGAGAGTACTGAATCATTTGCTTGTGGTGAAGAATCATCAAACACATACAATAGAATGATCACGGAAGCTGTTGGTGCTGACTTCAATAGGATTACGTGGATGAACCACCTTATCCCGAAGCTCAGAAATTTTATGAAATACTTAAAGATGTAGATAAAGAGTTGTGGCCTAGTTGTAAAACACATTCGCAATTGTTACTTTTGGCTCAGCTTATGAGCATTAAGTCAGAAAATCATATGTCTGAGAAATTATTTGATCAGGTGACAGAACTGATGATTGAGATTGTTCTGGATAATAATTTGATCACTAACAATATTTACAACACTAAGAAGTTACTACGAGGAATCGGTCTACTAGTCTAAAAAATTGATTGTTATTTAAATGGATGTATGCTATATTGGGGTGGTGATAATGATTTAATTAGCTGTAATTTTTATGATCATCCTCGATTTAAGAAGGCATCTCGTGTTGTAGATACACGACAAATATTAAAGGTTGTATTTAAGAAGATGTATTATTTTTCATTAATTCCTCGATTACAGAGACTATATGCATCAAATGTTATAGCAAATATTATGAGGTGGCATTCTGAGAATGAGGTTTAAGAAGGGGTAATGCGTGATCTATCAGATTCACTTGCTTGGAAGCATTTTAATTATATACATCAAGATTTTGTAACTCAAAGTCAAAATGTGAGATTGGATCTCTAAAATAATGGATTTCAGCCATTTGGGCAATTAGGACAATATTCTTCAACATGGAAAGTGATAGTGACACCTTATAACTTTCCTCGGTGATTGTGTATGAAGGAGCAATATATGTTTTTATAAATATTGGTTCCAAAGCCAAAAAATCCGAAAGACATGCTAGATATTTTCTTATAGCCTTTTATTGCATAGTTAAATCATTTATGGGATGTTCGCATGGATACATATGATATCTCAAAGAAAAAAATTTTCATTATGTGGGAAGCCCTTATGTGGATTGTAAATGACTTTTCTACATTATTAGTATTGTCTGGCTGGAGTACCGTATGATGATTCCCATGCCCATATTGTATGACAAATTCTGATGCATTTACCCTCAAATTTATTGGTAAACAATCATGGTTTGATAATCATCATAAGTTTCTACCTAAGAATCATCCATTTTGAAGAAATACAACTACATTTCAAAAAAATAAAACTGTGATGACAGTTGCACCAATAGTTCATTTAGGAGATGATATTATGATAAAGATTTAGAGATTGGGTTGGAAAAATGCAACTGAAAAGGAAGCTACTAGAAGTAATGGACCAATAGGCAAAATAATTGGTTGGAGGAAACGTAGTATATTTTGGGACTCGCCCTATTGGAAGTCCAATTTAATTCAACATAACTTTGATGTAATGCATTTAGAAAAAAGTGTGTTTGACAATGTTTTCAATACTGTCCATAATATAAACAGAAAAACAAAAGACACTTTAAAATCAAGACAAAAACTGAATGATTACTCTTACCGTCCTGAATTAAAACTGAATGAGACAATAGAAAAATTTCCTAAAGCTTGCTACACACTTGATAAGAAGGCAAGACAAATATTGTGTGAATGGGTTAAAAATTTGAAATTCTCTAATAGATATGTGTCAAATATTGGTAGATTCATGGATTAAAGAATCTTAAGTTATTTGGAATGAAAAGTCATGACTGACATGTATTTATGCAGATATTAATACCAATTTTATTCCATGAATTACTTCCCCTAAGTGTTTGGAAGGTCCTTACAGAACTTAGTTTGTTTTTCAAACAGCTAACTGCAACCACAATCAAATAGATAACATGGTGAGGCTGGTGAATGACATTCGACTTAATATTTGTAAGCTTGAATGGATATTCCCACTAAGTTTTTTTGACTAAATGGAGCATTTGCCGGTCCATTTGGCATATGAAGCAAGGATAGCAAGGCCAGTGCAATACAGGTGGATGTATCCTTTTGAGAGGCAAAAGTTGAAGGTTCAATTTGCAATGCATATTTAGTAGAAGAAGCATCATCATTTTGTTCTTATTATTTTGAGGCTCATGTCAATACAAAGAATAAAAATGTTCCTCGTAATGATGAATGTCATGTGATGGTAGAAAATTATTCTGTGAACAAACTATCTATCTTCAAGCACTCTAGAAGAGCATTTGGAAGAGCAGTGAAAAGTTGTATGGTAGATGAAGAGTACAAAGCTACCCTGAGTTATGTTTTACTTAATTGTGAAAAGGTTGCAGCATATATTGAGTATGTATACACAAAATGATTGCAGTTTAATCATAGTTTAATTTTATCTTTAATTGGAATTATTAAAAATTGATATACATTTTTCTCTCTCTTTTTATATTTGTGCAGTATTTCTATTGAGCAGTTAAAATATAGACAACCTGCAATTTCTAGCAATGATGTCGATTATATGCTAAAAACTAAATTTACAAATTGGTTCAAATAATATATGAGAATTATTAAGTTTAAAATTTTTGAATTATTTAATTTATTAGTAACTTTATTTTTTAATATCAATTTTTTAATGTCACAGGCAATTCATCCTTCAAATGGAGATTCAAATATTTTCATTCAGAATCTATGTAAAGGCCCATTTAAATATGTGACAACCTATATTGGGTATTTTGTTAATGGATAAAAATTTCATACAATCAGGCATGGTTCTTTTAAAACAACAATGAATAGTGGTACATGCATTAAAGGCACAGGTTATAGTGCAGGTGAGATTGATTATTATGGTCAACTCAAAGAAATTATTATGTTAGAGTATCCTGGACTCAAAAATAATAGGATTGTATTAGTGCGAGTGATTTTTTCCTACATGAAATGTGGGCACAAAGAGTCATTTGGATTAAAACAAGTGGATGTTAACAATAAACATAGATATAATCGATATGAGGTATTTATTATGGCAGCTTAAGCTGCTCAAGTAAATTATTAAACATATCTGAGTTTATCTCGTGATAAGAGTGATTGGTGGGCAATTTGCATATTCAAAGCTCGGTCAAAATTTGAAATACCAACATTACAATAAAGAAGTACAGACTTCGATATTGCACCGACATTCCAGAAAGATAACATAAATATTATTGAGCCTGTGAATGTAAATGAAGATCCATAAAATTTATGTGACTCAAATGGTGGCATAATAGAAATTGTAGATGATAAATTTCTATCTGAAGATGAGTTCGTACTTCTATCGGAATCAGACGAAATATCAGAAGATCCATTGGAGGATGAAAATGATGCCGATATTTAAATTGTTATAATTTTATAATTATATTAAACTATCAAAGACTTTTTATATTTTGTTGAAATCTATTGGTGTGTTTTATTCTAAAATGCATGCATGTTCATCATATCTCTATTGTTTGTTCTATGTTTTATTTTGTACAACAGATAGTGCCTAAATGACATAGAAATGGTGGAGCTAGACATGGATAGAGAAATGAACCAAATTCATCTAGTATGTTACATCATATTGTAGAATCAGTACCATCTCATAGACACCATATCCAAACTTCAACATCACAATCACCATCTTCATTTCTATCACCATCACCATCATTGATACTTATACTATCACCTTGATCAGATGTAAGCCCACTACCAATTATGTTTCCTGCACACACTTTTGATCCATCTCTATCTTCTACACCGCATTTTATATCTTTCCCCATTTACAAAACCAACGACATCATCAAATATTGTGCCTTCCTCTATAGTCAATGCAAAGATAGAAAATGAGATTGTAGATGGAAGGTAAAAGAAATATGTAAAAATGTCTCAAAAATAAAATTTGATGCTTCTGTTAGTGGATTATTTATATTGTTATGATTTGCTTTTTTTCAATGTTATTTATTTATTGGTACAGTTTTATTTCATCTCACAAGTGTTCTACTATAATTACAAAGTCTTTGAAGAAAATGGCTAATTCTAAAGATTTCTCTTGGAAGAAAGTTTCTGAATCGATAAAAGAGTCTTTTTTTTTTATGATTTTCAGGTAAAAATAACAAAACAAAAGCATTGAAAAATAATTATTAAATTACTTAACTATTATGTTGGTTATTATTCAAGTAGTAAATAATTGCGTTCTCGTTGTTAATATAAATTCTTTTGTGATTTTTTTATATATAAAATCAGTGCACATGGGCTCCCAAATTTGATGGAAATATTAAGTCATTATGGAAGATCAAAGCTACTCAACGATATTCTCATTTTGTCCATAAATTAAAGAATATAAAATAAAGGCATGATTTTATATTCGAGGATGACTAGCCTGAGTACCTTAAGTATTGAGAGGAACCAGATGTGAAGAAAAAATCAGATATTGCTAGAAAAAATCGACTAAGTGAGGTAGCTGGACTAGGTACAGAAATTTGTCAACACACAGGAGGGTCAATGTCGTGCATTGAGCAAGCTCGAGATATGGTACAATTTTAAAATTTTAAACATTTATATATTTAGTGGTTGTCCTTATAGTCCAATAAATCAAATCTGCATGGTTTTATTAATTTTGTTAAATTTTTTGATCATTTGTTTTTTAATGACTTAATAAAAACATATTCTAGGCTGGAGAATTGGGTCGAGACCTAAATTTTTATGAGATTTGTAGGAAGATGCATGTGAAGAAAGTGGATTTTCAGTTTGTTGATAACGCGTCTCAGATAATTGCTATAAGAACTTGTTATATTAATAAGATTTTATAAACTACAGTACATTTTGAATATTATTTGGAATGCAAAATATTTATTTTATTTATATTTATATAGAATAGTATTTTCTCCATTTTATATCAGGACCTAATGGAGGAACGTGTGACAACTACTCATCAACAAGTTGAGGGTTCTATGGATCCTCAACCAAGTGACTATGATCTTATTTATTTGGAGACCATAAGAAGCAGTGAGTGTACGGAATTGGCTCGAAGGGAGTGGCATTTTCTTGTAGCAGTCATGCTTCTAATTCATTTATCTCAGCAATGGCGAGTGAGGTGGTTGAACAACAAGCAATGGAAACAAATGAATATTTGTAGTTATGGAGACCGAAATGAAAAAGAAGGATGAGCAGATATCTCAATTGAAGGAAGAAATATATGAAATTAAAGAAAAGAAGGATGAGCAGATATCTCATTTGAAGGAAGAAATATATGAAATTAATGAACTAAATGATGAGCACTATAATAATTTGAAGGAAGAATTGCAAGAAAATAAAGAAAAGGATGATGAGATGAAAGAAATTAAGAATGTAATGAAATACTAGATGTCCTATATGGAATCACAGTTAGCAGCATTGGTGCAATAGATAGCATTCCATGATCCATCTGCAAAACTTCGTAGGTGAGACTAGCTTTCCCTATAAATTATGAGGATGATTTAATATGAGAATTATTTCTGAACTATTATTTATTTTTGTCTGTGTAGCAAATAATTATGATATTTTTTTGTAGGTTTCATTTTTTTATCCTGGTTTTGTTGTTTTCTTTTTCAATTAACCTAATTATGAATCTTTGCATGACATATTATTTGAGACACATGAAAAATTTCTAATTCAAAGTATTCAGACATTGTCATGGTCCTTCCAATGCATTGGTCCCATATTTACCGATTTCATTTTTATCAAAAGGAAGGCTAGCTTATTTTATCTTTATTATATCCTAAAACATTTTATTTTTGCACTCTCTTTCTCTCTAAACATAATTGATGGACATCTTTTGGATTTTTGTTGAAACTGTATGACAATCAACTTTAATTTGTATTTGTTCATGTCTATAATAATTATTTTTATATATTTGTGAATATGTTTGTGTGTCTCTGAATTTTTTGGGTAGAGTTTTAACTTATTATATGTATGTAAAAGCTTATATTTACTAGTGGAAGCAGTGGTAGCGGTGGTAGCGATGGTTGTGGCGCCAACATCAGAAATAGAGGCCGTAGCAATAGCAACGGTAGTGGCTGCAATGATGGCAATGCCAGTAGTGGCGGTGGTGGTAGTAGTGGCGGAAGCGGTAGAAGAGGTGGCGACTGCATCAGCTACAACAGCAGCATTGGAGGTAGCGGCGACATCAGTGCCAGTGGTAGCAGTGGCAGTGGCGGCGGTGACAGTTGCACTGGCAGCAGCGGGGTCAGTGGTAGTGGCAGTGGCAGTGGAAGAAGCGGCAAGAGCGACAGCGACAGTTGTAGTTGTAGCAATGCCAACAAATGTAGTATATACGTACCTATATAGTCAATATATACATGCATATAATAATACTGTATTTTATGTACATATATACTGAGTATATATGTATTTACAATATATGTACGCATAATACTATAGTTTATATGTACATATACTGTAGTAATATATGTACAAGTGAAATGCTAGTATATACATACATATTTTCTATAGTAATATATATTTATCAAAATATAGTTATTTTTATTTATTTTGATTTTATTGAGTGGTATAAATTTTTTACAGATATGGTACCGCATTGTTTACCATACTAAGCTTGAATAAGTGAATGGATTTTTCAACAGACATGATGCACCATGACCCGGACAACTTTTTTGCAACAGAAAGTTGGTGATCGGATGAGCAGAGGGAGAGAAAGTAAAGTCAAAGCATTGATAGATTATATTTATGCACAGTTGGTAGTTACATTGATTAATAAGATGTAATATAATTTTGTTATTTTTTTGTTTTAGTTATTTATAAATTGTATTAGAATAAGTTATTAAATGATGTTTTTTTGTTTAATTTAAAATTTTTATTTATAGTTTCTATTTTTATTCAATTTAATATAAAAATAGTAAATTATTTAATTAACTTTTTTTGAAGCTGTATGACATTCAACATTAATTTGTGTTTGTTCATGTCAATAATAACTATTTTTATATATCTGTGAATATGTTTGTGTGTCTCTGAATTTTTGGGGAGAGTTTTAGCCTATTATAGGTATGTAAAAGCCTATTATCACTAGAGGTAGCGGCGGTAGCAGTGACGGTGGCAATGGCGATGGTGGCAGCGGTGGCAGTAGGTATAGTGGTAGCAGCAGTAGCACCAGAAGCAGTGACGACATCAGAAGTAGGTGCAACAATGGCATAGGAGGCAGCATTGACATCGACAGTAGTGGCGGTGGCTGTAACAGCATCGACAGCGATGGTAGTGGTAGTTGCGGTAGTTGATTCATGGAGTGGCAACATCGATAGCATGGGCAATAGTAGTAGCAGTAGTGGCATTATCAGTAGTAGCAGCAGCAGTGGTAGTGATGATAGCAGTGGTAGTGGCAGAGGCGACGACAAAGGCGGTGATAGCAATGATAACAAAGGTGTCGGTAGCAGCGACGGTAGTGACGGTAGCAGCAGTGGCAACATTGCCATCAGTGAGAGCAATGGGAGTAGAGGCGGCGGCAATAGTGGCAACTGGCGGTGGCAAAGGTGGCAGTAGAGGCGGCGACACCGGGGGCTACAATGATGGTAGTTGCAGTAGTGGAAGCAACGGCGGCATTGTCAGCAGCATTTGTGGCATTGTTAGGGATAGTGGCAGCAATAGTAGTGGGAGCAGCTACAAAGGCGAGAGCAGTAGCAGGAGTAGCAGCAATAGCAACAAATACAGTATATACGTACATATAATACTATTGTATTTTATGTACATATAAAATGAGTATATTTGTACTAAATATATATTTACACATAATAGTGTAGTTTTTATGTACATATACTATAGTAATATATGTACGCATGAAATGCTAGTATATATTTACATATATACTAGAGGATTATATATTTTATCAAAACATAACTTTTTTTTATTTTAATTTGACTGAATGGTTTAAATTTCTTAAAGATATGATACCGTATTGTTCCTCATACAAAGCTTGTATAAGTGATGTGATTTTTCACTAGACATTAAGTTTCGTGACTCGACAGCTTTGTCGCACTAAAAATATGGTGATTGGAGGAGCAAAGGGATAGAAAGCAATGTCAATGAATGAATATATTATACTTTATGCACTATCAGTAGATACATTGATGAATAAGATATAATAAAATTTTATTATTTTTTCATTTCAATTATGTAAAATATTGAATTAGAATAAGTTATTAAATGATTTTATTTTTTATTTATTATAAATTATTTACAGTTTCTTTTTTTATTCAATTTGATATAAAAATATAAAATTATTAAAATAGTTATTATAAATATTTATAGTTTCATTTATTATAAATTATAATCTGAAAATAGTATTGAAATTAAAATTGCAAGTGAAAAATCTCATAGCTAATTTAGCAAGGGAAAATACCCTTGCTAAAATTGCTAGGGAAAATTCCCAAGCTAATTTAGCAAGGAAAATCTTTATTTTAGCAATGGATTTTTCCGTCGCTAACTTTATTTAGCTAGGATTATTTCACCCGCTAAAATTTATTGTCCAGCACTTTATCTTCGGAAATATTTATCGTTATTTTTGTTTAGCGATGGAAAATCTAATTCAGCTTACTAATATAGCTAGGGAATTTATCTTTTTTAGCAATGAATTTTCCATCGCTAAATTTTTAGCTTAGGACAGTTTCCCTCGCAAAATTTTAGCGACAAGTACTTTAGATAGGGAACCGATTCCTCGTTAATCCATCGCTATATCTCATTTAGCATCGGAAAATTCCTATTTAGCTAGGGAATTATCCCTAGCTATATGAGATTTTTTTTTGTAGTGATATAATTAAATATAACTATATTTGTATCTATGTATACATATATATCTTCATATAATTAAATCTATATATTTATTTATAACTTTGTATATATGTATGTATAACTACTTATAACTACTTGTACGAATATTTCTATATATAATTATTTGTTTAACTATATATAACTCTTTTTTTAATTATTTATACTATAGGTATTAAAACATATAGAGGTTCTCCTCCGTCTCTAGTAACCATCTCTTGAGGTCTAATGATTCTGTTTCTTTCTCTCATCAGATCTCTTTACTACCATATGACAAAGGATTTGAGATTTAGTGGAAGAAATGAGATTTACGTTCACAAAGCTATCAGCAGACTATTTCCGAACAAGGAGATGAGGATTTTGATGCTAGGTCTTGATGTTGGAGGAAATACAACCTTTCTGTATAAGTTAAAGCTTGGTGAAATTTTCACCACAATTCCTATTATTGTATTCAATGTAAAGACTTTTGAATACAAAAACATTAATTTCAGTGTGTGGGATGTTGGGGGTCAAGACAAGATTTGCCCTTTTTGGAAGGATTACTTCCAAAATACCAAAGGTCTCATATTTTTAGTGGACATGAATGACAAAGATCAAGTTGTTGAAGCCATAGATGAGTTGCATAGGATGCTAAATGAGGAAAAGCTTCGAGATGTAGTTTTTCTGGTGTTTTCCAATAAGCACGATCTTTCTAATGTGATGAATGCAGCTGTTATTTCTGACAAGCTAGGACTTCACTCTCTTCTCCAATGCGATTGGAACATTCTGAGCACCTGTGCTACCTGTGGCGAGGGCCTCTAAGAGGGTCTTTATTGTCTTTCAATTTACATTGCCAGTAAGTCATAAACAATTTTAGTAGGATGAGTCTAACTTTTTTAGCATACCTGGATGTGGATCTAATCTTTGCCTATTTTTCTTGAGTTTTGTTCTGTTATGTGGATGACATCTTCTGTTTCTAGGGGAATTCAAATTGTATTTATATTTATATATTGCATGCATGAAATTCAAGACTACATTTACATTGTTCTGATCTGTTATAAGCCGAATTTGTTTGTTTTCTGTTCTTTGTTTTGTTGCCATTGGATCCCAAAGGTATAAGAACTTATAACTATAAATAATTGTCTTTGACTATATGCATAACAATAAAATATTATATATAACTATATTTAAAAATATAATTAACAACATATATTTAATATATATTTTTATATATTAGTATATAAAAATGTATTTTACCTTATATATACCTATAGATAACTATATGTATACATATATAAAATTATATAAAAAAATATATATACCTATATGTATAAATATAAGTATAACTATATGTGTAACTATAAGTATAACCACATGTAACTATATTTATAATTACATATATAACAACATAGAAAATTATGTTTAACTATATGTGTATAACTATATATAAATATTTGTATAACTATATAACACTTTATATAATTAAATATAACTCTATTTGTAACTATGTATATATTTATGTAAATCTATATATTTAATTATATTTGTATATATTTATGTATAACTAATTGTATGAATAAATTTATATATACCTATATGTTTAACTATATAAAAATACTTATAGCTATATATACTATATGTATAATAACATATAACTATAAATAATTGTATCTTAATATATGTATAACTATAAAGGCTTTATATGTAACTATATTTAAATATATAATTTAGAACTTATATTTAATATACATTTGTATATATTAGTAAATAAAAATGTATTTTACTTTATATATACCTATACATACCTATATGTATAAATATATAAAATTATATGAATAAATATATATACCTACATGTATAAATATAAGTATAACTATGTGTAGCTATATGTATAACCACATGTAACTATATTTATAATTACATGTATAACAACATACAACATTATGTTTAACTATATGTGTATAACTATATATAAATATTAGTAAAACTAAATAAAACTTTATATAATTAAATATTACTATATTTTTAACTATATATTCATATATGTATATGTATATTTAAATCTATATATTTATTTTATAACTTTGTTTATATTTTTGTAAAACTAAATATAACTACTCGTATGAATATATATAACTAAATGTTTAATGATATATAATTTTTAAAACTATACATATTATATGTATAATAACACATAACTATAACAAATTCTATCTTACTATATGTATAACTATACAAAATTTATACATAACTATATTTAAATATATAATTTACAACATATATTTAATATACATTTTTATATATTAGTATAAAAAATGTATTTTAGTATATCCATACCTATACATAATTATATGTATAATTATATGAAAGTATATGAAAGAATGTATATACATACATGTATAAATGTATGTTTAACTATACGTGTAACTATATGTATAACCACATGTAACTATATTTATAATTATATGTATAAAAACATACAATATAATGTTTAACTATATGTATATAACTATATATAAATATTTGTATAACTTTAAAAAACTTTATATAAATAAATATCACTTTATTTATAATTATGTATACATATATGCAAATCTATATAATTGTTTATAACTTTGAATACATTTATGTATATCTACTTATTACTACTTGTATGCATATATCTATATATAACTATCTGTTTAACTATATGTAACTTTTTATAACTACATTTACTATATGTATACTAACACATAATTTTATATGTGATAATACCAATTGGTTGCACTAATTTGAAATTAAATGACAAAAGATATAATATCACTATAAGTAAGCACATAGCATGAGAATGTCCATTGGTCACACTCATATATGGTATAAAACAAATAAGGATCGTACTCTTACCTGATCCCAACCCTTGGGTCTCAGGCTCATATATGAACTTATGTATGACAAAAGATGTAATATTTAATAGGTTTGTACTGAATAAATTTTGTTTTCTTTTATGTAATTCCTCATTCTAACACAACATTCTTTGTGTGTCTCTCTCTCTCTTTAATTCTTTTCGTGTCACTCTCTTCCTCTCTTTTTTTCTGTCACTCTATCTCTATTGTTATATTGTATAAAAACATACAATATAATGTTTAACTATATGTATATAACTATATATAAATATTTGTATACCTTTAAAAAACTTTATATAAATAATTATCACTTTATTTATAATTATGTATACATATATGCAAATCTATATAATTGTTTATAACTTTGTATACATTTATGTATATCTACTTATTACTACTTGTATGAATATATCTATATATAACTATCTGTTTAACTATATGTAACTTTTTAGAACTGCATTTACTATATTTATACTAACACATAATTTTATATGTGATAATACCAATTGGTTGCACTAACTTGAAATTAAATGACAAAAGATATAATATCAACTATAAGTAAGCACATAGCATGAGAATGTCTGTTGGTCACACTCATATATGGTATAAAACAAATAAGGATCGTACTCTTACCTGATCCCAACACTTGGGTCTCAGGCTCGTTTATGAACTTATGTATGACAAAAGATGTAATATTTAATAGGTTTGTACTGAATAAATTTTGTTTTCTTTTATGTAATTCCTCATTCTAACACAACATTCTTTGTGTGTCTCTCTCTCTCTTTAATTCTTTTCGTGTCACTCTCTTCCTCTCTTTTTTTCTATGTCACTCTATCTCTATTGTTATATTGTATAAAAACATACAATATAATATTTAACTATATGTATATAACTATATATAAATATTTGTATAACTTTAAAAAATTTTATATAAATAAATATCACTTTATTTATAATTATGTATACATATATGCAAATCTATATAATTGTTTATAACTTTGTATACATTTATGTATATCTACTTATTACTACTTGTATGCATATATCTATATATAACTATATGTTTAACTATATGTAACTTTTTATAACTACATATACTAATTGTATACTAACACATAATTTTATATGTGATAATACCAATTTGTTGCACTAACTTGAAATTAAATGACAAAAGATATAATATCAACTATAAGTAAGCACATAGCATGAGAATGTCCGTTGGTCACACTCATATATGGTATAAAACAAATAAGGATCGTACTCTTACCTGATCCCAACCCTTGGGTCTCAGGCTCATATATGAACTTATGTATGACAAAAGATGTAAAATTTAATAGGGTTGTACTGAATAAATTTTGTTTTCTTTTATGTAATTCATCATTCTAACACTACATTCTTTGTCTCTCTCTCACTCTCTCACTTTAATTCTTTTCAGGTCACTCTCTTCCTCTTTTTTTTCTATGTCACTCTAACTCTATTGTTATTTTCTTTCTCACTCTCCTTTCTTCCTTGTTCTTTCTCTCTCTCTCTCTCTCTCCCCCTCTCTCCCCCCCTCTCTCTCCCTCTCTCTCTCTCTCCCTCTCTCTCTATCTCCCTCTCTCTCTCTCTCTCCCTTTTTCCATTTCTCTCCCCCTGTCTCCCCCCTTTCCTCGCTCTCTCCCTCTCTCCCTCTCCTCTCTCTCCCCCTCTCTCCACCCTTTCTCTCTCTCTCCCTCTCTCTCCCTCTCCCCTTTCTTTCTCTCTCTCTCTCTCTCTCTCTCTCCCTTTCCCCTTCTCTCTCTCTCTCTCTCTCCCTCTCCCCCTTGATTCTTTAAATGTGTTTCATTTTTGTTGTCCTTTCTTGTTCATTATCATTTTTGCTATATTTATCTAGTATTACCATGATATCTATAAACTTTATCGTGTAAAAATTGATCCTATGCATGTAGATGAAGATATAGAAAATTTATGTGACTCATGGTGGCATAATAAAAATTGAAGATGATCAATTTCTATCTGAAGATGAGTTCGAACTTCTATCGGAATCAGACAAAATATCAGAAGATCCGTAGGAGGATGACAGTGATGCCGATAATTAAACTGTTATAATTATATTATAATATTAAACTATCAAAGACTTTCTATATTTTGTTGAAATCTATCGGTGTGTTTTATTCTAAAATACATGCTTTTTCATCATATCTCTATTATTTATTCTATGTTTTATTTTGTAAAACAGATGGTGTCTAAAGGACACGGATGTGGTGAAGGTGGACGTGGACGTAGAAATGAACCAAATTCATCTAATATGTTACATCATGTTGCAAAATCAGTACCATCTCATACCCACCAAATCTAGACTTCAACTTTACAATCACCATTTTTATTTCTATCACCATCACCATCATTGATACCTCTGCTATCACCTTTATCAGATATAAACCCACCACCCATAATGCTTCCTGCACACACTTTTGATCCATCTCTATCTTCTACACCACATTTTATACCGATAGTTACCCCCATTTACAAAACCAATGGCATCATCAAATGTTGTGCCTTCCTCTACTGTCAGTGCAATTTTAGTAATTGAGATTATGGATTAGAGGTAAAATAAATATGTAAATATGACTTGAAAAAAAAATTTTGATGTTACCATAAGTGGTATTTTTATATTTTTATGATTTGCTTGTTTTCAATGTTATTTATTTATTTGTACAGTTTTATTCCACCACACAAGTATTAGATATAATTACAAAGTCTTTGAAAAAAATGGTTGATCTAAAGCATTCTCCTGGAAGAAAGTTTCTGAATCGACAAAAGCATTTCTTTTAATGACTTTCATGTAAAAATAACAAAACAAAAGCATTGAAAAATAAGTATCTAATTACTTAACAATTATGTTGGCTATTATTCAAGCAGTAAATAATTATGTTATTAGTAATATAAATTCTTTTGTGATTTTTCTAAATAAAGAATTAGTATACATGGGCACTCAAATTTGATGGAAGGATAAAATCATTATGGGAGATCAAAGCTGCACAATAGTATTCTAATTTTGTCCATAAATTAAAGAATATGAAAGAAATACCTGATTTTATATCTAAGGATGACTGGCTTGAGTGGCTTAAGTATTGGGAGGAGCCAGATGTGAAAAAAAAATTAGATATTGCTCGCAAAAATTGACGAAGTGAGGCTGCTGGACTAGGTATTAGGAATCTGTCGAGACACAGGAGGGTCAAAGTCGAGCATTGAGCACTCTCGAGATTTGGTACAATTTTAAAAATTTAAACATTTATATATTTAGTGGTTGTCCTAATAGTCCAATAATTCAAATCTCTACATGGTTTTATAATTTTTGTTACATTTTTTGATCATTGTTTTTTAATGACTTAATAAATTCATATTCTAGGAAATAGAATTAGGTCGAGATCCTAATTTTTTTGAGATTTTCAGGATGATGCATGTGAAGAAAGTGGATGGTCAGTTTGTTAACAACAAGGCTCATATGATTGCTTTAAGAATCTATTATATTAATAAAATTTTATAATGCTATAATACATCTTGAAATTTGTTTGGAATGCAAAAGATTTATTTTATTTTATGTATATCTAGAATAGTATTTTTCTCTATTTTATCTCAGGAACTAATGGAGGAATGTGTGACAGCTACTCATCAGCAAGTTGAGGGTTCTTTGGATATTCAACCATTTGATTATGATCCTATTTATTTGGAGACTATAAGAGGTCGTAAGAAGCAGGGAGTGTACATCATCGGCTTGAAGGGAGTTACATTTTGTTGTAGCAGTCAAGCTTCTATTTCATCTGTCTCAGATATGGTGGATGAGGCTGTCGAACAACAAGCAATGGAAACAAATGAATATATTGTAGTTATGGAGAATGAAATGAAAAAGAAGGATGAGCAGATATCTCATTTGAAAGACGAAATATATGAAATTAAAGAACATAAGGATGAGCAGTATACTAATTTGATGGAAGAAATACAAGAAATTAAAGAAATGAATGATGAGATGAAAGAAATTAAGAATGTAATGCAACAGTAGATGTCCTATATGAAGACACAGTTAGTGGCATTGGTGCAACAAATAGCATTCCGAGATCCAACTGTGAAACCTCATAGGAGAGGCTAACTTTCCCTACTAATTGTGAAAATAATTTCGTATGAGAATTATTTCTAAACTGTTATTGATTTTTGTTTATGTGTATCAAAACATAATGAGATTTTTTGTAGGTTTCAATTTTTTTATTCTAGTTTTATTCTTTTAGTTGCCGATTAACTTAATAATGAATCTTTGTAGGACACATTATGTGAGATGCACGAAAAAATTCTGATTCAAAGCATTCGGACATTGCCACTATCCTTCCAATGCATTGGTCCCATATTTACTGATTTCAGCTTGATCAAAAGGAGTCCTAGCTCCTATTATCTTCATTATTCATAAAACATTTTATTTTTGCACTCTCTTTCTCTCTAAACATCATTGATGGACATCTTTTAGATTTTTGTTGGAGCTGTATGACTATCAACTTTAATTTGTATTTGTTCATGTCTATAATAACTATTTTTATATATCTGTGAATATGTTTGTGTCCCTGAATTTTTTGTGTAGAGTTTTAGCCTATTATAGGTATGTAAAAGCCTTGGCTGGTCCTCCATGGTGCTGGGATCAACACCATAGCTTCTAAAGTTGTGAGATGAACCAAAAAAATTAATTCCACGCAAACACAGGTTTGTTTTTGACATTCTTATTTTGTGTAAATAAGCGTCGTCGCAGTTTAGATATGTGACTGCTTGTTATCAGTTATTGGTTTGTAAATGTAGTATGTTATGCACTATGTGCAGGTGTTACAATGTTCTCTATCTACGTGGAGTAACAGAGGAAAAGAACTAGAAATGCTGACCATGCCTAAGAGACCTATATGCGTATTTTTAAAGTCCTATAATATTTTCTTCTGTTGTCATTTATGGTCTGTGTATTTGTATGAATGTACAAGTGTGTGTGTCATCTAAGGCTATGTGATTATATATACATACATATAATACTTTAGTATGTTATATGTACGTACATATATACTTGGTATAAATGTATGTATATACTTAGTATATATCTATGTATATATTGATTATATAAATATGTATATCCTGAGTATATATGTTTATATATACTTAGTATATTTGTATATATACTCAGTATATGTTTTCGTATATATTGAATATATTTGTATGTATATACTTAGTATATACATATATATATACTATAGTATATGCGTATGTATATACTCGCTATATATGTAATTTATACTGTAGTATATGTACATATATACTCTGTATATACGTACTTTTATATTTTAGTATATACGTACATATATACCAAGTAAATAAATAAGTGGGTGCATATATTTATTTGTAGATGTGTATATATTGTCATACGTAAACACCCATTTACACACATACATACTATTGAATATATAATTGCTCAGGCTGGTCTGGTCATCATCATCCATTGCTCACAGGTATAAGTAATAAAAGCCCCGGATATTAAACTTTTTTTAAAGTTGTGAGATTAAGATATTTCTGGTCCAGGCCAGCTAGACATATAAGTAAATAAGTTTTTTTGCTCTAGGTTCTGCAATGATTGGTTCTAATTATACTAGGTCTTAGAATGATGACGATGATGATGATGATGTAGTGTCCTGTAATTCTGGTCCAGGAGGAAATCAGGTCCTATTTTGGGAGAGGCTACTCGCCACCTTGTTAAAAACTCGCTCAATCTCAAGTTCATCAGTCTAGCATCATCACTCGCCCTACTTTTATTATCAACAGCAGTAGTGGTGGCAGTAATGAAAGTGGGACAGCGGAGGCACTGGCAGTAGAGATGGCAGTGGCAGTAGCAACATCAACAAATGTGGTATATACGTACGTATATACTCTATATATACGTATGTATAATACTGTATTATTTTATGTACATATATACTGAGTATATATGTACTCAATATATATGTACACATAATAATGCACTTTATATATACATATACTACAATAATATATGTACGAGTGAAATGATAGAATATATGTACACATATACTATAGTATTATATATTTATAAAAACATAGTTTTATTTATTTATTTTGATTTGATTGAGTAGTTTAAATTTCTTACATATATGGTACCACATTGTTCTCCATACGAAGTTTGTATAAGTGAAGAGATTTTTCACTAGACATGATGCACCGTGACTCGGACAACTTTTTCGCAGCAGAAAGTTGGTGATCGGAGGAGTAGAGGGAGAGAAAGCAACGTTAATGCATGGATAGATTGTACTTTATGCTCTGTTGGTAGATACATTGATGAATAAGATGTAATAAAATTTTGTTATTTTTTTTAATTAATTATGTAAAATATTGTATTAGAATAAGTTATTAAATAATTTTTTTAATTATAAATTTTCATTTATAGTTTCTGTTTTTATTGAATTTAATATAAAAATATTAAATTATTTAATTAAATTTTTTTTAAAAAAAGTAAATTCTAAAATTAGTTATGAAATTAAAATAGCTATCACTACAATAAAAACCATAATCAATGATGCTTAAAAAGCATCATTATATATATATAATGTCGCTTATCGATAGCATCATCCGCTAGCGTGACATAAAAAGTCTATACATATAATGACGTTTTTTTTGCAGTGTCGTTGAATCATACCTTGACGCTAAAATAAAGTGTCATTTTTATTAACAATGATGCTTTATTTTAGCGTCAAGGTATGGATTCAATGGCACTGCAAAAAAAACGTCATTATATATTGTAGCTATCATAAATTTTTTTAATACTATGATGCTTAGTAAAAGCGTCAAAGAAGATTATGATTTAAATAAATTTAAATTTAATAATTATTATAAATATATTTTCACATGTTATTGTAGTACTGCATGCACATAAGAACAATATTCATTATAATCCATACCAAGAATATAGTTTTCAAGTATAATGGGGAACTCAGACTTCTTACAAATCAAAAAAAAATATAACACAATTTCAACATTCATTTCTTAAATTAAATTCAAAATTTTTGATAAATGCAACACAATTGTTCCTTATCTCCATAAAACTGGTTCCTACTAGCCTAACAAAGTTGATAATTAATTTCTAAATAAGGTAACCTGCATACAAAAAGTTGAACAATAAATACTTATACTTGTTGAAAAAAATATATTATAGAGCATTGGAAAAAAAATAGGAATGATAACAACATATTATACAAATAATTTATATAACAATTGACATATACGATTAAATAAATTTAACAACAACAAAAATAGAGTTAGTAGTAATGAATAAAATATAAAGCATGAGATTTATCAATTATTGCATAAAATTTTTGATGAGGTATGTTTTTTAAAGTGAAGATTTCTTTGAGCCATACAGTAAGAAAAAAAAATGTTGTTACCAATAAATGCTTCATTCTATAATAAGAAGGGAAAAACTTACATATTAACAATGTCTTTAAGATCATCCGAAGGTTGATGATGCAAGGAATCAAGGTAATAGGTGATCAAAGTCATTATGTCAAGTACCACCAATACCCAATGACAACTACACAATTAACATTAGTGTAACAACATAACATTTATAATTTGATAAATATGCATACTTATAATCTTACTTATGTTAAATAACTTACCCTGAGTTATATGGAATAAAAACAAAATCTGCATTATTTACATTCATCAACCGATTTGCTATAACACTTGACCTAATTTTTTTGCTTGCTTCTCCCAATCCAACTTTGGAAAGCAATGTTGGATTTACAAAAGTAAATCGCTCTGCCTTTAGCATCAACCATCTTTGTATGCAAGTGTCTGATTTAATTTGACACAATATATAAAAGTTTTAATATTTTAATTTAACTAATATTAAAAACAATTCTCATTATGAAAAATTAAAGGGTAAATAAGATAATTAAAATATATGAAAAACAAATTAAATGTTTCTCTTACCATATATAGAACATAAGGCAATTAAATGATACCTCTGTTGATGATATTATGATATCTATATCTTCTTTCATTAGGAAGGTCTTAAATGACTTTCCAAAAACTTCCTCTATGAAAATTATGGGATAAATAACAATTTGACTGTCACCATCTTATTGTGATACTTAGAAAAAATTAACACTCAAGAATATTCAATGAATCAAAAATCATTTATAAATATTAGAGTAATCAAGAAAAATATATTTAGCCACCCAAAATATTATCATGTTCCATTATGGAATAGATTCGCATTTTTGAATATTATCAATCAATTAATTAATTTTTGGTTATAACTTTAGGTGCTAATGAGATGAGACAACTCACAAGCTACTCGGACTCAACTCAATTAAAATTTGATCAAAACTCAACTTGTGTAAGATCAATTCGAGTTCGAGCATGACTAAAAATGTTAACTAGTTTAGTCGACAAACTAGCAACTCGACTCAAATAGATCACACCTAAACAATTTTTGTATATAAAATTTTAAATATTTTTTTATTTATATATCTATTTTAGGAGATGAAATATATAATATATCTCTATTTTTTTATTTTTAAAAATCATACATTTTTATTATTTATGTAGTTATAAATATATATATTTTTTAAATATTTAATTTCCTCTAAAGAAAAGATATAATAAAATAGGATATTATTCTATAAATTATATTAATAAATTAATATTATAATGAATATATAAAAACTATTATTATAATTTATATCCAAATTATAAATTAGTCATTATACATTTTTATATAAATCTTAAATAGTTTTCAGCTTACTTTTTATTTTATCTAAGCTTAGTGTTCTAACCTTAATAACTAATTTTAGGAGAATTGTATAATTTTTTTACCAAACCAAACAAAATCCAATGTTGGATTCCACCCACTTACAACATTCAATGGAATGGTTGCATAGTTGTTGCATTAAAGAAAGCATGGTTCAAGGTGGGTCATGTGTCAGAAGGCAAATCACATGCTCACCCTTATCACACCTAACCCATGACATTTTTTGTAGCTATCATGTATGCTCAAATCACAGTCTCACAAGCACCACCCCAAAACCCAACATGACCCATGTCAAGCATAAAACTCGAACCAAATTTAGTCTAGACGGCTAGTAAGTTGGATCAAGCTATGCTACAGATACACAACGAACAAGGGCCACTCCATCATAAAGGTGTCAAACGGGCCGGCCCAGCACGGACACGGCCGGTTTTTCAGGAGCACGGTCGTGCTACGGCACGGCACGGCACGGTGAGTTAAAGGCGGGCACGGCACGGCCCGTGGGCACGGCAAGGCCGTGCCGTGCCATGCCCGGCCCGCTCGGGCACGCCTTGGCTTGGCCAGGCGGCACGGGCGCACGGCAGGGGCAGGGCAGGCAGGGCGGGGCGGGAGCCGCAATGCAGGACCGGCTCAACCGGGGTCCGGGTCCCGGGAGCCAAGCACGACTGCACGAGCACGGGCTGAAAATGCCAAAATGGCAGATTAGAAATTTTTTTTTTTAAATTTTTTTATTAAGTTTCTGTATAGACTTTAGAGTATTAGTAAAAATTAAAAAATATAATTTTTTGTAAAAATTATTACATTTAAAATTAAATAAAGCAAACAAATATTAGATAAAAATTTTTTTTTTTTCAATTAAGTTTAACTTTTATTATTATTATAATTTATTAATTATATATTAAAATTTAAAGTTATTAAATTTTAAAATAAAATTTAAATCGTAAAATAATAAATAAATACATTAAGTTAGTAAAAATTTTAATTAAAAAAAAATTAAACTACACAAATGAAAAATTACCATTCATGCTTTTGAAACCAATAGTCCGAACAAAACAAGTATAAGTTTTAACACAACGTATGGTACAATAGTACAAACAAAGTGTATAAATAAAATAAATTAAAAAAACATCGAAAAAAAAGAGCAGATGAGCATCAATCATCAAGCGGCATATCATGAGAATCATCAGCCACAACATCAAGATCAGTATTATATGGATCATCATCATCGGCAATCACCTCCTCCGCCATCGTAGTGGATGTGGATGCGACTGCAGTGTCTGTCACAGTCCCAGCTTCAGCACGATCACTGATGCTAAATCTCGATTCCTCCCAATCCTTCAAACATGCCAAGGCCTCAACCATATCTGGACGTAATCTCGATCTCCTATCCGAAATCACGTTCACTGCAACAGAAAAAGCAGACTCCAATGCTACGCTCGACACCGGAGGAGTCAGTAGATCCCGTGCCAACCTAGATAGCACGGGATAGGCGGACTCATATGATTTCCACCACTGTAATAAATCAAGATTCTTATTGTCAGAAGGTGATAGGATTGAGCAGTAATCGGTATCTAAGTACCGAGACAGCTCGCTCCTATGTGAAGGTCCACCCCTACGTCCCTCGCTAGGTTAATGGAATAATCGTCATCTCCGAACAAGGTATCAGTGTCCGTACTCACAGTCCCACCACCACCACCACCACCATACCTAGTATCGTAGTATGTGAACAGGTCTGTCAACTTCTCGTAAATGAACCCTTCAGGTGGCTCTTCCAGGTTCATGCACGAGGAAATGAAAGTCAGGGTGTTTTCAACCCCTTCCACCTTAGCCCTAGGGTCCATGCATGCTGCGAGGCAATAAAGAGATGGAATGGTGGACCAGTACTTCAGGTACTTGGTCTCCATCTCTACAACCATATGGCTAAGCGTCGGGTCCGCTCGATACTTCCTAAACATGCTACTAATATTGCATATGCAACGGAGTGCAATGCAAGTGGTGGGCGTATAAACCAACGAACACATGTTCGTCGGGTCATAAAATATCTTCAGAAATTTCATAAATGAAATTCCTGAAGCCCAGTCAGTGTCGTCAATAATAAGTTCGCCACTCTTACTATTGACGTAGTCGGATATCACGTGTTCGTATCCAACACATGATTCCAACATCAGGTACGTGTAATTCCAACGATGTCTCACATCTGATTGGAATTTCTTCTTCTTAAGATTCGCAAACAAACAGAGATTACCAAACTCTTGTAGTCTGTGAGTAGTGCGAATATACTTGAGTGCATTGCGTATATTTTCCAACGCGGGGGAACACACCTTCATACCCGCTTGAACTATCAGGTTAATAACATGACACATGCATCTGACATGAAATATCTCTCCTAATGGTGCGTCTCTAATATTCCTAACAAACATATTGATCGCTACTCCATTATTCGCAGCATTATCGAAAGTGACACTAAAAATTTTATTTTAAATTTTATATTCCCTAAATATTTTCATCATACACTCAAAAATGGCCGTGCCATCATGAGGATGAAGAATCTCAGTGAATCCTAATATTTTTTTATTGATTATCCAGTTAGAATCTAGATAATGACTCGTGAGACATGCATAAGAAGAATTATCGTGACATGTCCATATATCGGACGTCACGGACACCACTCCACTAAATGCCAAAAATTCCTTAATTATTTTTTGTTTTTCTAACTTATATATCTTTAGTATGTCACTCCTAGATGTGGACCTAGGAATCCTACGATAGGATGGCTGAAAATAAGTCTGCATGATGCGCACTACCCTCGGATCTTCCGAAAATCTGATCGGAAGACCTATCAATGTGATGAGCCTGGCCATGCCATCCCTACCCAACTCGCTGGAGTATACGAAGGGAGTAAACTTTGAGACTGTACTCGATCCAGTCTCAAAAAATGTAGTGCCAAGTTGGGTTTGCCTAGGATCTAAGGGTCCATGTTTTTTGGAGCATATTTCAGCATGCCTCTTGAGGTGCCCAGTCCCACATGTACTCTTGCATGTTAAAAGTCTCATACAATATTTGCACTGTGCCATTTCAAGTTCCTCACCCCTAACATCTACCTGTGTTATGATTTTAAAATGTGTCCAAACTACAGAAGTCCTCCTAGTTTTTTGTTTTTTAGAACTTTGGGCTGAGACGACAGGAGAAACCAAAGTTTCAGGAGCCACAGACGTCTGTGTAACACTAACATTTTCATTTTCCAAATTTAAATACGTGTTAGGTGTATTTGTCATTTTTTATTTTTCGTAAGTTTTTCTAGAGAGAGAAGCTTTAGAGAGAGAAAGTACAAAAAAACGTAAAGTATATTACCCGGTAAAAGCAATGAGGTCAGTCACGTGCAAGGTGCACCGCAGGAAGCTCTGATGTTCAAAACTCAAGTTGAGTTTCACGAAAATCCAAGCCGAAATCAAAATCACGAGGCCCGAGAGAGAGATGCATGGTTTATGTAAGAGAGAGAAAGTATTGAGAGGTTTTATGTTTTTGAAAAACATAAATGTTATAGGGAGGGGGGTAGAATTTATAGGCTAAAGAATGTTTTTTTAAATAAAAAAAGATAATTTTTTATTAATTTTTTGAATTTTTTTACTATTTTTAAGGGGCAGAATCACGAGGACCGTTGGATTCTGCCCCCTAGCCGTTGGAGGTGAATCCAAGGGCTGAAAATCGGTGGAGTTTGATTTTTTTTTTTTTGCCGTTGGTTTTTGCTCGGATCAGTTCAATGGGCGTCTGGACTCGGGTTTCGGCAGAAAAGACCGCGTGTCGGGTCTGTTTGGACCCGACCCGCGGTCTTTTTACCGAGGGGGGGGGGGGCCAGGGGACGGCCCGATGGGTCACAAGGCGTGAGTCGTGACTCATGCCTCACGCCACGGCACGCGTGACATGCCGCCAGTGCCACGCGTGCCTGCGTGAACCGGCACGGGATGGACCCGTGCCAGCGTGCCGTGCCAAGGCACGGCACGACACGGGATTATCTTAACCCAGGCACGGCACGGGCCCGGGCACGATTTAAGAACGTGCCGGGCCGGCCCAAGCACGGCCGAACCATGCCATGCCTCGTGCCGGGCCGGCCCGGGCCGGCACGTTTGACACCTCTACTCCATCATCCCTCCATTATCAACATCTAACACTAAAATTTAATCATCAAAGCATACATATATCCTTGAAACTAACTATTCTAGTAGTTTTTTAGACGTGTTTAAACCATCACTAATGTATAAAAAATTGTCATTACATCTATCCTGAGGTTGGTAAGGGAGATTGGGTAAAGGGTAAAAAAAAACTATTCTAGTAGTTTTTACTTCATCATGACAGTAATTTTCTATGAAAAAACAATGTATTATCAAATAAAATGCTAAGCTAGGAAAGATGAGACAATGTTAAGGAAAAGGGTACTTGGAATGATGAAGCTTTCAGAAACAGTAAATCAGGAGGTATCCACTAAGTGAAGCTACTAAACTTAATAAACAACATTACAGAGTCTAAACAAAATACACTAATAAATAAAGTTTCACAGCACACTCCAAATAGGCTACATACTAGGTTTTTTATACACAGAGATAAACATCTACTTAATGCATTTGAAGCTTAAAAATAAAAACTTTTAAAGATTACCAATAGGATGGGTATGGTATACTGCTACTCCTATCATAGATTCTGGACCTTAACTGGCCGCTAGACCCAAGCGGCAACCAAGAAAGTTTCTAACCAAAATCATAAGAAATGCCAGAGAAGGTGACCCATATGCATTGGGGTTGTTCATGCTATTAGGGAAGGCTGGCATTGGATAAAATAAAAAAGTATATAGCATAAGAGATGCTGAAGAAAATAGACCCAGAAAGGAATCACAACTCATGAAAGTTCTAGAAGTATAGTACCTCCTGAATAACAACGGGGAGAAGAATAGGATGATCCCCTACATGACTCAAACAATCGCTTGGATTGAAGTGAGTTTTCACTTCCACTCAACAGCAAAGGAGAATGCATTGACATTCCAGATGAATTTGGGGATGAAACAATCACATTACAGATGTTCTGCAGTTTATATTGCCCAAAAATCTGCACAAAGAAGAGTTTTGCTAGTTTAATTAATAACATGAAAAATCATGTCCAATGGATAGTAGGAGAAACTACAGGAAGTACAACAACTGGATCCAGTAGAAGAGATAAATTCACATACAGTCAAATGCTTGTAGAAAATAATGGACACACCGTAAACTTTAGGGTACGATCATAGATAACCACTAGACCAGAGAAAAGCTTGACAGCATAGTCTGCAATCTCACGAGTTTCATATTCTGCAAAAGCATATCCTTTGAATTTGTCACTCTCCTTATCCCGTGCAAAGTGCAACTTCAGAACTCTCCCAGCTTGAATTAAAATATTATACAAAACCCTATCGCTCACCCTCTCATCCAAATTCCCTGAAAAAATTATCACAATATATAATATAAAGATGTTCCATGAATACTTAGAGAATCAAGATATTGGATGCTTAGAGAAACAAGTAATTATGGAAGAAGAATTTTGTCGAGCAGTTGGTGAGCAGAAAATATGGAGCTTGCTCTTTTCTATCCGTTACATTCATGACCCAATCAGCCTTCAAATAGGCATTAAAGATAAATTGAAAAACACCCCACTATGTGGGAGAACACCCCCACTGACTTTACAAAATAAACTACCACAACTTAAGAAAAAAAATAAGGAAAAGACTAAGTATAAGTCAACAACTGAAATGGGTAAAGAGTGGGTAGTTAATGGTGTTTTGTTTGAAGTTGTACTGACAAGAACGTAACCAAAATAATGTTGAGATGTGGTAGTGGTTTATGTAATGGCCTAAGTATGCTGACGACTACTGATTGCCAATAGGTTAACCTCGTCAATTCTAGTGATTCAATGCGCTATTTTTTGATAAAAATAAAATGTATGGAAGAGCAGATACAATTAGAAACATAATGGGGAAACTTATAGTATACTGAAAATATGGCCAATGATATCGGAGATGCGAGCTTGAAGCTGAGCTGTTGGAAATGGCCAAACGTGATGAAGAAGACGCGCAAGTCTTTCTAGCGATCGATTCTTCATTATATAAAATTAAGTTAAAAATAATATTAAATTAATCACATAATTTTATTAAATCACCTTATATTTACATTATATTTTTATTTCTCTTAGGGATAAATTAAATATTAACAAATTAATTTTAAAATTTAATATTATTGCTTATTTTATAAATAAAAAACTCAATTTTGAATGTAATAATATTTAGATATTTTTAAATTTTATCATAAGTTTCTGTTTATTTTTAATAAATAATTTTCAACTAAAATTTGATAATTTTTTTTATTATTATAACGTAAAAATAAAAATATTATTAATTATTTAAAAAAAATAAATAAAAAATTAGTTACAAATCAATAAATTCAAAATTAAATTTTTCACATCCATGACACTAATAAAAGTGACAAGGTTTTTAATTTTCATCCCCTTATTCCTTGGAATTTTTTAAGGAGGTACAAAATTTTCCTAACCTATTAGTTACAACAATGACACATCTAGTAAGTGTTATTAAATGTCTACTTACAAATATAATAATGACATTTTATAAAAGCGTCAAAATATAAAGCGTCATTAATTTTAAGTTTTGTTGTAGTAACAATGACACTTCTAGTAAGTGTCATAAAAACTTAATACATTTTCCAAATAATGACGCTTTTAGAAAATGGTCATTAAATGTCTAATTACAAATAGTATAATGATATTTTCTGAAAGTGTCAAGATATAAAGCATCATTAATTTGCTATTTTGTTGTAGTGTATGGAAACATCCCTACTTAATTTAGCAAAATTTCTTTAACTAATTTAGCTAGTGAAAATTCCCTTGCTAAATTAGCTAGGAGAAATTCCATTGCTTAAATAGCAAGGGAAAACTCATTTGCTAAATTAGCTAGAAAATTTTCCCTTGCTAATTTAGCTAGGGATATCTTTATTTTAGCAAGAGATTTTTTCCGTCGATAAATTTATTTTGCTAGAGACTATTTTCGTAGCTAATATTTAGTGACAAGCACTTTAGTTAGGGAAAGCTCTATAGTTATATTAATTAGCGATGGAAACTTTCATTTAGCTTGCAAATTTAGTTAGGGAAATTATTATTTTTAGCTATGAATTTTTCCATTGCTAAATTATTTGCTAGGGACACTTTCCCTAGCTAAATTTTAGCGATGAGTACCTTAGATTGGGAATGGTTCCATCCTTAATCCATTGCTATATCCTATTTAGAGATGGAAAATGCCCATTTAGCTAGGGAATTGTCCCTAACTATATGAGATTTTTCTTGTAGTATTCACGAAAAGATTATACTTTATGCACTATCATTAGATACATTGATGAAGAAGTAGATATAATCAAATATTGTTATGATTATATTTTAACAATGAAACATATTGTATCAGAATAATATATTAACTGATTTTATTTTTTGTAAATTATAATTAATGGTTTATAGTTTATATTTTTATTAAATTTAATATAAACATTTAAAAATATGTAATTAATTTTTTAGTAAAAAAATAAAATTGTAAACATAATTTGGAATGAAAATAGCTAGACATTGTTTCCTCATTAATTTAGCACAAGATGTTTCCCTCAATAATTTAGTGACGGGATATTGTGTAACTCTAAATTAGATCAAAATTAGCAAGGGAAAAAATTAATTTAGCTAGGAAATTTTTCGTCACTAAAATTTTTTAGCTAGGGAATTTTTTAGTCATTAATTTTTAGAAAAAATACCCATTTATCTAGGGATTTTTCCTTATTTGCCTGGGATTTTTCTTGTAGTGACTGAAAAAAATAAAGAGATAGAAAGATAGATAGATAGAAAGTTACAGAGATAGACATATACATAGACAAATAGATAGATAAACAGAAAGATAAACAGACATATAGACAAGCAATTAGATAGATAGATATATATATATATATATATATATATATATATATATATACAGATATATAGAAAGAGAGAAAGATAGATAGATAAATAGATAGATAGATAGATAGAAAAATAGTTAAACAGATTGAGAGAGAGATTGATAGATATATATATATATAAATAGATAAATAGATAAATAGATAGATGGATAGATAGATAGACAAATAGATAAAGAGATAGATTGAGAGATAGAAAGACAAAAAGACAAACAAATAAATAGACTTATATACTAATAGAGAGACAAATATTTAATTGATAGATAGTTAAACAGATAAACAAACATATTGATAAAAATATAGATAGATAGATAGATATATAGATAAATAGATAAATAAATAGACAAATAGATTGATAGATAGACAAAAAGATAAATATCCAGATAGATATATAGATATACAGATTTACAGATAGATAGAGATATAAATAGACAAATAAATAGTCAGATAGTTAGATAAATAGACAGATAGATTGACAGATAGACAAACTGATAGATAAACAGATAGATAAACATTTAGATAGACATAGATATAGATAGATAGATAGACATATAGATAGATAGATAGATAGATAAACATGCAGACACATAGACATACAAATAGATAGATGGATAGATAGATCTATAGACATATAGATAGACAAATAGATAGAAAGATAAATAGTTTGATAGACTGATAGATAGGTAGTCATAAAGATAGATAGATAAATAGATTTAAAGATAGATAAATTGAAAGAGAGATTGATAGATTGATTGATAGACAAATTCATAGATAGATTAATAGATAGAAGGTTAGATAGGTTGATAGACAAATTTATAAACATGTTTATAGATAGATTTATACACTGATTCAAAGATATATTGATAGATAGAATGAAAGATAGATTAATAGATAGATAGATAAGAAAATTAATAAATAGATTGATAGATTGATTGAGAGACAAATATAAAGATAGATAGATAAATAGATAGATAGATTGAGTGGTAGATAGACATATAGATAGATATATGTAGATAGATAGATAGATAGATAGACAGATAGATAGATAGATAGATAAATAGATAGATAGATAGATAGACTGATTACTAGATAGATAGACAGATTGATAGATAGACAGACAGACAGATAGATAGAAGGATAGATTGATAGACATATAGATAGCTAGATACACATATAGATAGATTGATAGATTATTAGACATATATATAGATAGATAGACAGATTGATTGATTGATTGATAGATAAAAAATTAGATAGACATATAGATAGACATATAAATACAAAGATAGATAGATAGGTAGATATATATATATATATACACACACACACACACTCACAAAGAGATACACAAATAGATAGACAAACAAAAAGATAGATAGATAGATAAAGAAAAAGAAATATAAATAGACCAATAAATAGAAAGATAGATATATGGATAAATATATAGATAAACATGAAAATATATATAAAAATATATAGGCAGATAGATACATAGATAGATAGATAGAAAGGCACATAAACAAATAGATAGATATAAAGATAGACATATTGAAAGAAATAAAGGTAGATAGTTATATAGATAGATATACAGATAGATATGAAATTAGATAGATAGATAGATAGACAGATAGAAATAAAGAAAAACAAACATACTTATATATAGATAGATAGATAGACAGATGGTTATAAAGATAGGTAGTTAGACAAATAGAAATACAAATAGACATACATATAGACAAATTGATAAAAATATATATATATATAGATAGATAGAGAGATAGATAGACACATAGTTAGAAAAAAAGAAAGAAAGATAGATTTATTAATAGATAGATATATAGATAGATATATAGACAAATCATATAGATAAAAAGATATAAAGATAGATAGATAGAAAAATAATAAGACAGATAGATAGGCATATAGATAGACAGATAGATAGGCATATATATAGACAGATAGATATACATATATATTGAGAGATAGATTGACAGATAGATAAACAAATAGATTGATAGATAAATATATAGATAGATAGATAGATAGATAAATATATAGATTGAAAGATAAACAAATAGATAGACATATAGAAAGAAAGAAAGATAGATAGATAGATAAACAAATTAAAGAAATATAGATAGAAATATAGATAGACATATAAATAGACATATAGATAGATAGATAGATACTTAGATGGATTGATATATAGATAGATAGATAGGAAGATACATAGACAAATACATACACAAATAAATAGATAGATAGATCGACATATAAATAGAATGATTGATAGACAAATAGATAGACAGATAAATAGATGATAGATAGATAGAAAAATATATAGACAAATTGATAGAAAGATAAATACACAAGTAGATAGATAGATAGAAAGATTGACAAATAGACAAATAAAAAGATAGATTATTATACAGAAAGATTGATAAATAGATAGATAAGCAGATAAATAGATAAATAGATAGATAGAAAGATTATTAAATAGATAGATAGACAACAAATAGAGCTCAATTTATAGATTGATTATATAGTTTGATAGATTGATAAATATATCAATATATAGATAGATTTATAGATAGATATGCATATTTATAGAAAAATAGATAGACAGATAGATAGACAAATAGTTATACATATAGATAGGTAAATTGATAGTTATATAGATAGATAGATAGTTAAATAGATAGTAAGACACATAGATAGACAAATTGATAGACAGATAGATAGATAGATAGATAAATAGATAGATAAATAGATAGAAATATAGATATACATAGTGTATGATGGATAAATAGTTGGATAAATAGATAGATAATCAGAAATATAGATAGATAGATAGATAAACATATAGATAGATAATCAGATAGACAGATATATAGGCAGATAGATAGACATATAAATAGAGAAATAAATATTTAGATTGATAAATAGATTGATAGTTAGATTGATAGATAGATTGATAGACAGATTGATAAATAATTACATAGATATATAAATAGACAGATAGACAGAATGATAGATAGATAGATAGATGTTAGACACAAAAACACAAAAATAAATAGACATATTATAAACAATTTGATAGATAAATAGTTAGAAAGTTAGATAAACTGATAGATAGATAAATAGACAGATTGATAAATAAATAGAGAGATTGATTGATTAATATATAGATATATAGATAGATAGATAGTTATACATATATATAGACACAAACATAGATAAATCGACAGACACATAGATAGATAGATAAAAAGATATTAAATAGATGAATAGATAGATAGATAGATATATAGATAAATAGATAAATTGATAGAATGATAAATAGATAGACTAATAGATAGGCAGATAAATAGACATATAGATAGACAAATAGATAGACAGTTAGTTAGACATATGGAAAATAGATTGAAAGACAAATTAATAGACAATTTGATAGATAAATTAAAAGTCATATTGAAAGATATATTGATAGAAAGATTGATATACATATTGAAAGACAGATAAACAAATAGATAGATAGACAGGGTGATAGAAAGATAGATAGATAGACATATAGATAATCATATATATAGCTAGATTGATAGATTGATATACATATTGATAGTTAGATATACAAACTGATAGACAAACAGATAAACATATAATTAACAAATAGATAAATAGACTGATAGATTGACATATATATAGATGGATAAAAATATAGATAGACAGATATATAGACAGGCATATATAGATAGACAAATTTGATGATAGATATACAGACATATTGATATGCATATATACATATAATTACATAGAGATAGAGATAATCATATAGGCAGATAGAAAGATAGAAAGATAGATAAAAAGACCGATAATAAGATAGATAGAAAGATAGATAGACTGATAAACTGACATGTAAATAGACAGATTACAATTAGATCGACATATAGATTAATAGACAGATATGATGATACAGAAAAGATAGCTAGACAGACAAATAGATAGACTTATAGATAGAGAGATAGATAAATAGATAGAGAGATAGATAGACAGACATATAGAAAGATAAATAGAAATATAGATAGTTGGATGGATAGATAAATAGACAGACATAAAATATAGAAAGATATACAAACAGATAGAAAGACAAATATATAAATAGATTCATAGTTAGATACATAGATAGATATACACATAGATCAGCATGTAGAGAGAAAAAAAATTAGACAGACAGATTGACATATAGACTAGCAAAAAGATAGATAAATAGATAGACATATATGCAAACATATAAACAGACATATATATAGATATATATACAGATATATATATATATATGCACATTGATTGAATAATAGATAGTCATATAGATAGATATACAGATAGATATAAAGATTGATAGACAAATAAATAGATAGATAGTTAGTTAATAGATAAAAAAATATATAGATCTATATAGTAAGATAGAAAGATAGACAGATTTATAGACAGACAGATATATATATATATATTGACAGATAGATAGTTAGATAGATAGACAACTATATAGATAGATAGATAGATAAATAGATAAAAAGTTAGGCATATAGATAGGAAAATAGATAGATAGATAGATGGACAAATAGATAGAAAAAAATGTAGATAGATAGACAAATAAAAAGATAGATAAATAGAGAGATAGATATATAGATATACAAATAGATAGATAGATAAAAACTTAGATTGATAGATGGATTGATAGACAGATACATAAACATATAGATAGCCAGATAGATAGATATAAAATCAGATAGATAGACAAATATATTTAGATAGCTAGTAAGATAGATAGATAAATAGATAAATAAATATAATCGATAGATAGACAAATAGATACATAGGTAGATATATAGAAAAATAGATACAAAAATAGAAACACAGATAGATAGATAGATAGATAGACAGTTAGATAGAAAGATATATAAATAGATTTATAGATAGATAGATTGATAAATAAATATATAGATAGATAGAAAGAAAGATAGATAGAGAGACAGATAGATAGAGAGATAGATTTATAGATAGATCTATAGATAAATAGATTGTTATATTGATAGATAGACACATAGATATACAAAATGATTGATAGATAGATAAATAGATAGATAGCTAGATAGATATATAGAAGGATAGAAGGATAGATAGATAGATAGATGAATAGATAGACCATTAGATAGATGGATATATAGATAAAAGATAGATGGATTTATACATAAATATATTGATGAATAAATAGATAGTCAGATAGATAGAGAGATAAGCAGATAGATAGCAAAATAAATAGACAAATAGATTGATTATTGTTAGAGAGTTTGATAAATTTATTGATAATTAGATTGATAGATATATTGATAGATAAATTGATTGATAGATTGATATATAGATTGATAGATAGATAGAGAGAGATATATATCAAATAGATAGGCTGGTAGGTAGACTGATATATAATTAGATAGATAAATAGATAAATAGATAAATAGATAGATAGAGAGATAGAAATATAGTTATCGAGATAGATAGACAAATAAATAGACATATTTAAAGATTGAATTATCATTAGATAGTTAGAAAGATATATAATAAGATAGATTGATAGATAGATAGACTAATAGATAGATAGAAAGATAAATCATTAGCTAGATATAAAATATTAGACAAATCAGATAGATAGAATGATAGATATATTGATATTTATATAGTTAAACTGATAAATAGACACATACATAGATATATTGATAGACAAAAAGATAGACAGATAGCTAGAGAGATATATAGATAGATATATAGATATATAGATAGATAGACGTATAGAGAGACAGATACATAGACTAATAGATAGATGGATATGTATTCCTATAAATCAGATAGATAGACATATAGATAGATCAATTGATAGGTAGTTAGATAGACAGATATAAAGGCAGATGGATAGATAGATAGATTAATAGATTGATTGATAATTAAATTGATATATTTATAAAGAAATATATATATATATATATATATATATATATATATATATATATATATATATTGATAGACAGATTGATAGACATATTTATAAAAATATTGAAAGATAGACTGATAGATAAATTAATAGACATATAGATAGACAGATTGATAGATAAATAGGCAGATAGATTGATAGATAGATATACAAATATATATTCATATTAATAGACAAATAGATAGATTGATAATTAGATAGATAGATAGATTGATAATTAGATAGATAGATATATTAAAAGATAAATATATAGTTAGATATATAGATAGATATATAGACATATTTATAGACATATTAATAGATTAATAGACATATAGATAAACCTATTGATATACATATAGATAGATTGATAGACATATCGATATATAGATAGATAGAAAGATATACAGATAGATAGATGGATAGGCTGATAGATAGATATATAGATATACATATTTTAAATAGATAGATAGATATATAGATAGATAGACTAATATATAGATAGATAGATTGATTGATTGATAGAAAGATAGACAAAAAGATTAATAGATAGATATATAGATAGACATTTAGATATATAAATAGATATAAAGATAGATATACACATAGATAGTTAGTAAGATAGATAGAAATAAAAATAGATAGATAGATAGATTGATTGATTGATACATAGATAGATAAATAGAGAGATATATAGTCAAATATATTGATTAATAGACAAATATAATGATAGACATATAGATATAAAAATAGGTAGAGAGATAGATAGATTAACAGATTGACAAAGAAACAAATAGTTGACATACAATTAGTTAATTAGTTAGTTAGTCAAGCATGCAGACATTCAGAATGGCAGGTAGACAGATAGACAAATAGACAAATAAACAAATATACATACAAATTTATAGATTAATAATAGTTATGTAGATATATATACCATTTAATAAATAGATTTATAGACAGAAAGATAGACATATTAATAGATATAATGATTGATTGATATATAGATAGATAGATAGACTGATAGATAGACTAATAGATAGATAGATCGATAGATAGATAAATAGATAGTTAAATACATAGATAGAAATATAGATTGATAGACATATAGATAGACAGATTGACAGACAGATTTATTTATGGATTATATATAGATTGATAGAAAGATTGATAGATAGATAGATTGATAGATTAATAAAAAGATAGATAGAGATATTGATAGAAAGATAGATAGACAAATAGTTAGATAGAAAGATAAATAGAAAGATACACAAATAGAAAGATAGATAAATAGAAAGAATTATTTATTTATGTATTTTTTTATCCATCAATCTGTATATATAAAGATAGTCATATAGATAGACAGATTGATAGACATATTTATATACGGATTATATATAGATTGATAGATAGATTGATTAATAGAGTAATAAAATGATAGATATAGATATTGATAGAAAGATAGATAAACAAATAGTTATATGGAAAGATTAATAGAAAGATAGATAAATAGAAAAAAAATATAAAGACTAGATAGAAAGATAGATAGATAGATATAGAGACAAATAGATAGATAGATGGATAGATAGATAGATAGTTAGATCAAGAGATAGATAGATAGATACAAAGATAAATAGAGAGATAGATAGATAGATCAATAGAGAGATAGACAAATAAATAGGAATATAGATAGATATATATATATATATATAGACATATAGAAAAATATATAGATAGATAAATAGACAAGTAGAAATCAAATACAAAGATAGTTAGATAGAAAAATTGAGAGACATATTAAAAGATAGATAGATAGATAGATAGATAGATTGATTGATTGATTGACAAATTGACAGATTAATAGATAGATAGATAGATTGAAAGAAGATCAATATACAGATTGATCGATTTGTTTGATATATAGGTAGATAGATATATTGTTAGAAAGATAGATAGACTAACAGATAGATAGATAGATAGACATATAGATAGATAGATATATATATATATATATAGTCAAACAAACTCATAAATAGCTAAATAGATAAATAGATAGACATATAGATAGACAAATAGAGTTAGATAGATATATAGATAGAAACTAGATAAACAGATAGATTGAATGTTGGATAGACTGATCGATAGATAGATTGATAGACACATTGATAGACAGATTGATATATAGATTGATATACAAATAGATAGACAATTAGATAGACAAATAGATAGATAGAAAGATAAACATATATATCGACTAATAGATTGATCATATAGATACACAGATAGATAGATAGATAGATATATTGAGAGATAAATAGATATATTGATTGGTATACACTTAGATAGGTAGATAAATAGATAGATACATAGATTGACAGATAGATAGAAAAAAAGCTAGATAGTTAGTTGGATTAAAAGATAAACAGACACAATTATAGATAGATATTTAGTTAGTTAGAAAAATAGATAGACATATAGATAGGCAAACAGATACCCAGCCATATAGACAAACATATAGATAGATAGACAGAAAGACAAATCGACAAATTGATAGAAAGATAGATAGATAAATATATAATTAGATAGACAGATTAATAGAAAGATTAAAAGATAGATTGATAGACAACTTGATAGATAAATATAGAGACAAATAGATAAATAGATGGATAGATAGATAGACAGTTAGATCAAGAGATATATAGATACAAAGATAAATAGAGAGATAGATAGATCAATAGAAAGATAGACAAATAAATAGAAATATAGAGAGAGAGAGAGAGATATATATATATATATATATATATATATATATATATATATATAGACATATAGACAAATATATAGATAGATAAATAGACAACTAGAAATCAAATACAAAGATAGATAGATAGACAAATTGAGAGACATATTATTAGATAGATAGATTAATTGATTGATAGAAAAATTGATAGATTAATAGATAGATAGATAGATTGAAAGACAAATTGATAGATTAATAGATAGATAGATTGAAAGAAGATCAATATACAGATTGATGGATTAGTTTCATATATAGGTAGATAGATAAATTGTTAGAAGATAGATAGATAGATAGATTAACAGATAGATAGATAGATAGACATATATATATATAGTCAAACAAACTCATAAATAGCTAAATAGATAAATAGATAGGCATATAGATAGACAAATAGAGTTAGACAGATATATAGATAGAAAATAGATTGACAGATAGATTGAAAGTTGGATAGACTGATCGATAGATAGATTGATAGACACATTGATAGACAGATTGATATATAGATTGATATACAAATAGATAGACAATTAGATAGACATATAGATAGATAGAAAGATAAACATATATATCGACTAATAGATTGATCACATAGATACACAGATAGATAGATAAATAGATAGACACATTGATAGATAAATAGATAGATTGATTGATTGATATACACTTAGATAGATAGATAAATAGATAGAAACATAGATTGACAGATAGATAGAAAAAAAAGATAGATAAATAGATAGATAGTTAGTTGGATTAAAAGATAAACATACACAATGAAAGATAGATAGTTAGTTTGTTAGAAAAATAGATAGACAGATAGATAGGCAAACAGATACCCATCATATAGACAAACATATAGATAGATAGACAGACAGACAAATCGACAAATTGATAGAAAGAAAAGATAGATAAAATATAATTAGATAGATAGATTAATAGAAAGATTAAAAGATAGATTGATAGACAACTTGATAGATAGATATATTGATATAAAGATATATAGATATATAGATATATAGATAGTCAAATAGATATATAGATTGATAGACAGATGTATATACGAATTATAAATAAATTGATAGAAATATTGATAGATAGATTGATGGACAAATTAATAAAAAGATAGATAGTGATATTGATAGAAAGATAGATAGAACATATAGTTAGATAGAAAGATAAATAGACGTATAGATAAATAGAAAGAAAAATATATAAACTAGATAGATAGAATGATATACAGACATAGAGACAAATATAAATATATATAGATAGATATATAGAAAGATAAATAGAGAGATAGATAGATCGATTGATAGAGAGATAGATAAATAAATAGAAATATAGATAGATAGATAAATATATATATATATATATATAGACAAACATATAGACAAATAGATAGATAGATAGATATATAGATAGATTTATTAATTGATATACATATAGATAGATAAATATATTTTTATACAGATAGATAGATAATTTGATAGACAAAAAAACATAGATAGTTATATAAATAGATTGATAGCTAGTAAGATAAACATATAGATATACATATATATAGACAATTAGATCGGTTAATTGAAAGACATAATGATAGATAAATAGATAGACAGATAGGTTAAAGATAGATAACCATATAATATAAAAATAGAAAATAGTTAGATAGACACACTTATAGATAGTAGATATATTGAAAGACATACTAATTGATTGTTTGATTGATTGATAAAAATAGAAGAGATATATAAATATAGTTAGTTGTTAGAAAGATAGACATATGATAGATATATAGATAGATAGATAGACAGATAGAAAGACAGATAGATAGATAGATAGATAGACAGATAGAAAGACAGATAGATAGATAGATAAACAATAGTAGATAAATAGACAAATAGATATCAAA
>JAREIK010017151.1:0-14131 GCA_029783825.1 Sapria himalayana
TTCTATTTATCTATCTATCTATCTATCTATATATCTATCTATCTAATCATCTATAGATCTATCTGTTTATCTATCTATCTATCTATAATTTATATGCTAACTATTTAATTATCTAAATATCTATCTATCAGTCTATATGTTTAACATTCTATCTATCACTATCAATCTATCTACCATTCTGTCTCTCTATTTATGTGTCTATCATTCCATGTATATATAACTATATCTATCTATCTACAATCAATCATCTACAATCTATCTCTATTTCTGTCTATCTATCTATCTATCTATCTTCTATCTATCTATTCATTTGTTTTCTATCTATCAGTTTATCTATAAATCTATCTATCTCTATCTATATATCAATATATGAATCTGTCTTAAATCTATCTATCAAACTATCTATATATTAGCTTATAGACTATCTATATATCTATTTGTTTTGTTTGTATATTTGTCTGTATGCCTTTCTTTCTATTTTTTGTCTATCAGTCTATCTGTTTGACTATCTATTTATCTTTCTATCTGCCAATCTATCTATCTAGCTGTCTATCTTTTTATATATCTATCTAACTATCTGTTTATTTATCTATCTATCGTTCTAATTATCTATTTATTTATATATATATATTTTTCTATCAATATGACTTTCAATCTGTCAATCAATCAATTAATCAATCAATCTATAATTCTATCTAAATGTCTATATATCATCTATCTATCCTCAATCTATCTATCTTTCTATAATTCTATCTATAAATAATCAATTTTCTACCTATCTTTATATATTTTTATCTGTCTATCTATCTCTTTTTTTATCTATCTATTTACTATCTATCAATCTATATATTTTTCTATCTATATAAAATAATTATATATATATATATATGTATCGATCAATCTATCTATCAGTCTATCTATCTATCGATCTGTCTATCTATCTATCAATTTATCTATATATCTATTTATAATCTTTCGATATATTTGTCTATCTATTTTTCTATCAATATGACTATCAATTGTGTCGATCTAAATGCCTATCTATCTGTGTTATATATCTGTCTATCTATTTGTCTATCAATCTCTATATAACTAATCTATAAATTTGTCTATCAATATTTCTATCATTCTGTTTATAAATCAATCATTCTATCTATCTATCTATCTATCTATATATCTTTCTATCTGTCTTTGTCTCTATAAATCTATCTATTCATCTATATTTATCAATTTATTTATCTATCTATCTATCATTTCATATCTATAAGTCTATCTATATTATATCTATCTGTCTATATATCTATATTTTACATATCTATTTATCTATATATTTATATGTCTATCTATCTATCTATCTATGTATCTATATCAATCTATCTATTAATCTTCAATCAATCATGTATTATTTCCTAACTACTATCTGTCTATCTATTTGTTTATCTATCTATTTCCATCTATTTATCTATCTATCTAACTATCTATCATCTTTACTTCTTTTTTTCTATCTCTTTGAATTTTTATATATATATCTATCTATCTATTTGTCTATCTATTCGTCTACTACGTGTCTATCTATTAATCTATCTATCTATCTTTCTATCTATCTATCTCTTGTCTTATAATATTTTATATATTTGACTATCAGTTGTCTATCAATCTGTCTATCTATTTATTTATCAATCTGAATATCTATCTATTTATAGTTATCTAATGTTTATTAATCTCTCTACATTTATGTCAATAATCTTTATATCATCTATCTATGAATTTTGTTTATCAATCTGTCAATCAATCAATCATTTATATATATATATATCTATCTATCTTCTTTCTTTCTATAAGTCTATCAATCTATTTATTTATCAACTATCTGACTATCTACCTAACTATCTTTCTGTCTATCAATCATCTATCTATATATATCTCTTTCTAAATTCTATCTATATATCTATCTATCAATCTATCTATCAATCTATCTAACTATCTATATGTCTAGTATCTATTTATCTATCTATATATCTATCTTTCTATATATCTGTCTTTCATTTAATTTATCAATCTATCTATGTATCTATCTATTTGTCTATTTATGTGTGTATCTATCTTTTTTCTATCTAACTATCTAACTAATTATCATTCTACCTATATATCTATCTATCTATGTCGATCTATCAATTATCTTCTGTCTATCTATTTGTATTTTTATATTTACTCTTTCTATATCTATCAATCAATATGTCTATCTATCTGTCTATCTATCTATTTGTATATCTATAAGTCTATATAAATGTCTATAAATCATTTGTCTATAAATCATTTATCTATGTCTATCAATCAATCTATCATTCTGTTTATCATCAATCTATCTATCTGTCTATCTATCTATCTATTTATCTATCTCTATAGTTATCTATCAATATTTCTATCTATCTATCATCTTTTCTTCTTTCTTTCTATCTCTCTAACTTTTTGTATGTTGATTTCTCAATCAATCAATCTATTTGTCTATCTATTCGTCTATTTATGTGTCTATCTATCAGTCTATCTATATATCTATCTACCTCTATCTCTATCTATCTTATGTCTTATAAATTTTCGATCTTTTGACTATCTAGTTGTTTATCAATCTTCTATCTATCTATTATCATTCTATATATTTATCTATCTATCTATATGTGAATTTAAATGTTTATTAATTTGTCTATATTTCTGTCTTTAATCTTACTATCAATCTATCTGTGAATTTGTTTGATTTCACTATCATCATCAATCATTCATTCATTATATATATATATATATATATATCTATCTATCTCTTGTTATAAGTCTAACTATCTATTTATTTATCAATATATCTGACTATCTATCTGACTATCCTTCTGTCTATTAATCATCATCTATCTTACTATCTGTCTATGAATATATCTATCAATCTATCTATGTGTCTATTGATCTATTTATCTAACTGTCTATCTATCTATCTATGTACTATATCTTTATCTATCTATCTTTCTATCTATCTATCTATCTATATGTCTGTCTATCTATCTATCTTTCTATCATTCTATCTATCTATCTATTTGTATATTTAATTTATTTATCTATCTATCTACCTATTTATCTATCTTTAAATCTATAAAATGTTCTATCTATCTTCTATCTATCTATCAGTCAATCTATAGTCTATATACATATCTATCTATCATATATCTATATGTATATCAATCTATCTATCATTCTATCATCATCAATCAATTTGTCTGACTATCTATCTGTCTATCTATCTGTATATTTATCTATCGATCTATTTACTATCTTTCCTTCTATCTATCTATCTATCTAACTTTTTTGTATATTTAGCTCTCAATCAATTAATCAATCAATCTATCTCTATATATCTATCTATCTACCTATCTATCTATTTGTCTATATGTCTATCTATTTTTCTATCTTATTATCTCTTGTCATATAATCTCTCTATCTATTTGTCTATCTAGTTTGTCTATCAATTTGTTATCTATCTATTTATTAATATGTCTATTTATCTATTTATTCTATCTATCTATATATGTTTCAATCAGTTATCAATCTATCTATATTTTTGTCTATAATCGTCTATCAATCTATCTATATATGTTTCTATCATTTATCAATCAATCTATATTTTTGTTTATAAATCGTCTACATCTACTTATGAATTTGTCTATGAATTTGTCTATCAATCAATCAATCTATCAATCTATCTATTAATCAATCATTTTATCTATCTATCTGTCTGTCTGTCTTTCAATCTATCTATTAATATATCTATTTATGATTTATTTTTCTTTCTATCTTTCTATCAATCAATCATTTTATCTATATGTTTGTCTGCCTATCTATCTATCTATCTATCTGTCTATCTGTCTATGTATCTATCTATAAATCTATTTCTTTCTATCAATGGTTCTATCTATTTATCTTTCTTTCTTTCTATTTATCTCTCTGTCTATGTTTTTGTCTAACTCTCTGTCTATCTATCTATCTTACTATCTATTTATTTATGTGTCTTTATCTATCTATCTATCTATCTATCTATTTATCTATCTATCATCTATCTAACTGTCTATCTATCTGTCATCTATTTGTCTACCTATCTGTCTATCTATTTGTCTATCTATATATCTATCTTTCTATCTTTCTATGTGTCTATTTATCTTTCTATCTATCTGTCTATCTATCTATCTATCTTTATGTCTATTTATCAATTTATCTATATGTTTATCTATCTGTCTATTCAACTATATATCGATCTATCTATCTCAAATCTATCTATCTATCTATATATGAATATGTTTGCCTATCTAGTTATATATTTGCCTATCTATTATATATTTGCCTATTATCTTATCTATCTATCAATCTATCTATCATTTTGTCTATCAATCTATCTATGTGTCTATCTATCTATTTATCTAACTGTTTATTTATCTATCTATCTATCTTTCTATCTATCTATCTAACTAACTAACTATCTGTCTGTCTATATATCTGTTAATTAATCTATGTTATCAATCTATGTATCTATCTGTATTTATTTATGTCTATCTATCTTTCTATCTATTTGTTTATCTATCTATATATCTTTCTTTCTTTATGTATTTCTATTTGTCTATCTATCTATTTATCTATCTTTATATCTATCTATCTATCTATCTGTCTATTAATTTGTCTATTAATATTTCTATGGATCTATATATCATTCAGTCTATCAATATTTTTATCGATTTGTCTATCAATCTATCTATTATTCAATTATTTTATCTCTCTAAATTCTGTCTATCTATCTTTCAATCTATTTAATAAAACTTTCAATATATCTATCTATTTATCAGTTTATCTTTTTTCTGTCAATCTATTTGTCTATCTGTTTGTCTATCTATTTGTCTGTCTATATGTTTGTCTATCTATCTATCTATCTATTATTTAGCTATCTATCTGTAGTCTATCTATTTATCTATCTATCTCTCTATATCTTTATTTATCAATCTATATATCTATCTATCTTATTATTTATATATCTGTCTATCTATCTATCTATATATCTATTTATCTATATATCTATCTATATATCTATCTATTTATCTGTTTATCAATCAATCAATCTATCTGTATATATATCTATCTTTCTTTCTATTTATCTGTCTATTCATCTGTCTACAAATCTATCTATTAATCTATGTATTTATCTGTCGATCTATCTATCTATCTATCTGTATGTATGTATGTATGTATGTCTGTCTTTAATCTATCTACATATCAATATAAATATTTATCAAAGGGTTATCTGGATATTTCTACTGGGTTATTCGCAACTGCATTACAATTTACACAACATTCAATAAAAGTAAATTTGAAAGCTACTAAAAACTAGTTGAATTTTACAAGATTTTACAATCTGGTTATGCGGTAGCCCTTGGGAGAGATGATGATCAGTTGATTTGCTTTGTTTAAACTGGTTCTAACCCCAATCCATGCGAAAAAATTAAGAAAGTTACCTAGACTATTGTAGTTGAAGTTGACCTAGTGGCTAAAAATTGCATTATAGGCTGCCCAGCCTGCAGCCCATTTGACCAAAAACAAACCCAAGGATTGTAGTACAATATATTTAACCATTTCCATTATTAAATTTGACCATACCTACCCTAATCATATTTACTTGATCACAAATCATCACCAATTTCCTTGTTCCATGGTATATGAGAATGGTGAGCGTATTGCAAATAAGAAGGAATTGGTTTATGTAGATTAAAAGTTGTTTTCAATCTCCTTTTTCACATAAACAGATCACTTTCACATGGTAATTAACAATTAAATGATGGCACTATCCTGATTTCCCACATGGGTTTATCTTTATTTCATACAAAACTAATGGTCAGCTCCATAAAACTTGCAAGTATTATTGTGCCTTAGGACAAACCAAATGATGAAGAGATAGAACAAGAATGCTAGAAAAGAAAACAAGGGATGATGGGCCATAACTTTACACACCCAAAACAAAGTTCTACAATTAATCATTGTAATTTTTTAAAAGCAAGAAAATTCTCACAATAAAAAGTTGAACTTTCATCAAGGTTCAATATCGATGAAAATTAATCTAGCAAGCATCTTCCAATCCTTCGGAATGTGGCTCAACAACACAATGTGCACCAGCAGCCATGGCAAGGGATACATGGTGCTTGCTCACCACATACTCATAATTCAGGGCAAACAAAAATAAGTTTAGATACACATAATGTAGAACAACATGTGAAACAATTATTAATAGCTACAGCTCATACTTCATTAACAAGATCAATAAAACAACAATAATCTAGATGTAAAGTGGGCTCGCCAAAGCTCATATTCATGAGATCACATTTATGCTACATAAAAGTAAGTGTTTTCACCATGTGAATGTTATTTTCTAGAGTAAATATGAATAACTAATAAAATTTACTCGAACTCCATTGTAGTATCAGGGCCCATTTCAAGCTTATCCTTGTTTCCATTGACCCCAAGCATGAGTCTCCAATCTTGCATGATACTATTTGTGCCCAAGGTGCAACTCAATTGAGCAGTAGCTTTGAAGAGAGAGATAAAAATATAAAACCATCATGAAGGAATAAACCAATAGTAGCAAACAAATGTAATACCTATGGATGGAAAGTGGCAGCAATAGCAGCAACATGTGTACAATGAACAGAGGAATAAGTTATAATGCTTAGAGTATTTCCATCATCATAAATATTTAGAGAAAATGTATAAACATCTATCTTGCTAAATATTTGAAAATTTTTTTTATCCCTGAATGTGTAATTCACATCGCATCACAACACAACCCAATGATATCCATCTATAAGAAAACTAGCACTAATAATCAAGAAAACTATACACTAATAATTTGCATCACAACACAACCCATATGGCATGCAAAAATAGGGTGACACATCAAGTGGCAGTCTAGCATGAAATAATAGGATGACACATCATGTGGTAGTCTAGCATGCAATAATAGAGTAACACATCATATGGTAGTCTAGCAGGCAATAATAGGGTGACACATCATGTGGTAGTATGCCATGCACTATGTGGAAGTCTGCTATTTGCTTGTGGGTAGTCTGGAATGCACCACGTGCATGTGTGCAGCAGTATCAAAGTGTATGTACTGTGACACAAATAAGGTGGCAGTGTGCCATGTGCCATGTGACAGTGTGCATAATGGATGCATGTGTGGAAAGGTAGTGGGTAGTTATATGAATGTAGTGTGGCATGCTTTGTGAAGTAGTGTGGGCAGTGAATGCATGTAGTGTGTTATGGTAATGTGTAAAATAAATATAGTGGTGAAAAATTAAAAAAAATTAATAAAAAATGATTTAGTACGCGGGTTATATTTTGGTTGATAGATTTTTTGGCTACATCAATTTGTGTTGGCTCGTACTAAAGGAAGAAATATAGCTTTCTTCTAGTCACATCCGGCTCTCCTCTTATTAGTGCAGGTTCTAACTACATCAATTTTAATGTCAAATAGTATCAACACAAATACAAAATCTCTCATTTCGCAGCAGAAATATTTCAAAAAACAAAAACAAAATCAAAATCAAAATAAAAAATAAATCAAAATCAAAAACCAAAACCTATATGAACATGTGACACTTGAAGTTGTCATCTTCGAAAATTGATGCCATGTTTGCACATCAGATGTCCTACAAAGAATCATGGTTAGGTTAGTCAACCAAAAAAAGAACAAAACTAGAATTAAGAACAATGATGCCACCAAAAAAATCTCCTCCTTTTAGCTACACATAGGCAAAAATCATGTGCCCACAAGTTACTCACTATTCATTCTTCAAGAAGTGAGAAGATAAAAGCTTTGAGACTGCAAATCTAGTGAAAGACTTGTGTTGGAGTAGTTCTTTCAACTTATCATCAAATATTATTCTCCACCTATATGATGGATCCTTTAATAAATAATTGAAATTGAAGAATAGTACCACAGATTCTCATTGGGGGGAGGTGAATATGATGAATGTTGGCATAGCTGTAGATTATATTCTTTTATATAGTCTCACATCTTCTTTACAACAACAGAACGAGATAATGTATCTTCACCTATACCACTAAATTTTATGAGAGCATCTGAAAGATGAACAGGAAGCCAGAAATCAAAAAGTTAAGAAATAATTAACAAAAACCAAAAATAGTTCAAAAATAATTTTGATACAAAATTTACATAGTTAAAACAAAAATATAACATAGTTTCATCAACATTTAAAACTAAATCATCCTCATAATTAGCTGGTGCATTTGTGCTAGCCTCTCCTATTTTTGGTTTCATCAATATTTAAACTAAAAATAGGTCACCTATACCCTCAAGCTACTCTTGCTAACTTCTAATTTTTTGTACGTGTGAAAAATAAATTGGCAAGTTTTTTTTGTACAGATGTATATTAGCATACATGATTCATTATAAACAAAAAAAATGTACATGTAAAGAAAACATAGACTGCACTAAATAAGCAACTTCACACACACCACACATCTACTACTTTGGATATATATAAATTATGCACATTTTTTAAAAAACAGAATGATTTATGTATTACTAATCAAATTATCTATCATATTACTCTTAAACATTATATAATGATGGAATGATTACTTATTATAAATGTATACACGAAATAAGTTATCATGCATGGCCAGTGTGCTTTGAGAATGCATGGTATCTTGCTCTTCTTTGAAATTCAAATATTTAACAAGACATCAATCTATCAATTGTCTAGATGTATAAATATCTTTCGATTTATTATTCTATAAGTCAATGTGTCTAACTATCTAACTATATATCTAACTAACTAACTAACTAACTATCTATCTATCTATATATCTATCTATTAGTCTATGTCTATATGACTATTTTTTTAGTCTATCATTCAATCTATCAATCTATATGTCTTTCATCCTATCTATCTATAAGTATATTTATTTATTTTTCAATCAATTTATATGTCTATATAACTATTTGTGTATGTGTCTATTAATCAATATATCTTTCTATCGATGTGTCTTTGTGTTATTGTGTATATCTTTTGATCTGACTATCTATCTATCTATTTGTATATCTATCTATCTATTTTTATGTGTATATGTCTATCTGTCTATCTATCTTTCTATCAATATATCTATCTGTCTGTCAATCTAAAAACTAGTCTATATGTCTATCTCTTTACCTAACTATATGTCTATCTATCATTATATATAACGTTCTATCTATCTATGACTATATGTCTATTGGTTTATCTATCAATCTAACTATCTCTCAATATGTTTGTCTTTCTATCAATCAATCAATCTATCTATCTATTTATCTATCTTTCTGTCTATCTATCTATCTATCTATCTATCTATTGGTTTTTATCTATATATATCTATCTGTCTATTTATATATCTATCTATTTGTCTATAAGTTTATCAATCAATCAATCTTTCTATATATATATATATATATATATGTCTCTATCTATCTACCTATCTATATGTCTATATATATATATATCTGTCTATCTATATATATATATATCAATATCTGTCTATCTATCTATCTATATAACTATATGTTTATCTATATATTTTTCTATCAGTCTATTTGTCTATTTGTCTATTTGTCTATCTATATATATGAGTCTTTATCAATCTATCAATATATATATATATCAATGTATTTATCTATCTATCTATCTATCCATTTATCTTTCTATTTATCTATCTGTCTATCTATCTAACTATTTATCTATCTATCAATATATCAGTCTATCTATCTAACTATTTAACTATCTATCAATCTATTTGTCTAACTATCAATCTTTCTATCTATCTTTCTATCTATCTTTTTTATGTCTGTTTATCTTTCAACCTATCTATCTATCAATCTATTTATCTATTTATCTATCTATATGTCTATTTATTTATATGTTTTCTATATTCTATCTATCTACATTTCTATATGTTTATCAGCTACAATATATTGGTCTATCAATCTTTCTATCATTCTATCTAACTATCTATTTATCTACCAATTAGACTATCTTTTTGTGTCTCTTAGTTTCTATCTATGTGTCTATATGTCTATCAATCAATATATATATTTATCTATAAATCTATTAGTCAATATATTTGTCAAATATTTATATATCTGTCTATATATATATATATATATATCTAAATTTCTATCTATCTAATTGTCCATCTTGCTGTCTAACTAAGTTTATATATATCTATATGTATATCTTTTTACATATCTATATCTATATCTCTTCGCTATGATTGTCTGTCTCTCTATCTATTTGACAATTTATCGATATGTATATTAGTCTATATATCTATCTATCTATGTATCTATCTGTCTATCAGTCTAACAATCTATCTATCTATTATTCTATTCGACTATCTATCAATCTATCTATTTGTGTATCTGTCGCTCTATTTATTTATTTTACTATATGTCTATTTGTACATCTATCTATCTATCTGTCTATCTTTCTATCTATATATAAGACTATCTATCTATCTATCTTTATTTCAGATTATCTACCATTTTGCTTATATGTCTTTTTGTCTATTTGTCTATCTTTCTATCACTCTATCTATCTATCTTTGTATCTATCTGCCAAATGACTAACTAACTATCTATCTATGTCTATCTACATATATGTTTATCTATGTATTTGTCTATCAATAAATCTATCTTTCAATAAATCTATCAATCTCTCGATATGTCTCTTTGTGTTTGTGTATATATATATATATATGTATATCTTTATCTATCTATATGACTATACTTATATAAGTCAATCTATCTATCTTTTATCTTTTAATTTTTATATTTATCTTTTGTTTATCTATATATCTTTCTATATGTCTATCTATCTATCTATCTATCTTTCTAACGATCTATATTTTATAGATTTATCTTTGTATCTATCTATCTATCTATGAATCTATCTTCTATTTGGATTTCTATCAATCTATATATCTCTCTATCTGTCTATTTGTTTATTTGTCTATTTGTAAATATTTTTATGTCTATCTATCTATTATGAATGTATCTATCTATCTGTCTATCTATCTATTATGAATGTATCTATCTATCTGTCTATCTATGTGGCTCTTTATATATCTATTTTTCTATTTGTCTATATATATTTTTGTTTATCTTTATATATATATCTATCAATATATCTTTTTTTTCTTTGTCTATCTATACATTTGACTATCTATTTATCTATCTATATGCCTACCTGCCTATTTTTCTATCTGTCTATATATCAAAATGTCTATCTTTCAATCTATCAATCTATCAAATTCTCTTCCTCTTTATGTGTCTATCTATTTATCTAACAATCTGGCTATCGATATGTGTATCTATCTATCAATATATCTGTGTATATGTCTATTTTTGTTTCTATCAATCAATCTATCTATCTATATGTCTATCTATCTATTTCTCTGTCTAACTAACTAACTAACTATTTATCTATCTTTCTATTAATTTGCCTATTTGTGTATATGCATATCTATTTATCTATCTTTTTTTAGCTGTCAATCTATCAAACTATAAATCTATGTATTTGGTCTATCATATATATTTATGTATTTGTCTAACTATCTATCTGTGTTTCTATCTATAAGTTTATTAGTCATTAGTCTATTTAACTATATTTCTATGTGTCTATCTCATTATTTGTCTATCTATCTATAAATCTATCTATCTATCTACCTATTAATTTATTTATTTATCATTCTAATAGTCAATATGTTTATCTGTCTATCTATATAACTATCCATCTATTTGTCTTTCTATTTATCTATCTATCTTTCTGACTATCTGACTATATGTCTATCTATCTATTTTTCTATCTACCTACCAACCTACCTACCTATCTGAATATCTATCTATATGTGAATCTATCAATCTATCTGTTTAGCTATCTATCTATCTATCTGTCTATCTGTATGACTATCAGTTTTGTCTATCTATATTTTGCCTATATGCCTATCTATTTATGTTTCTATCTTTTCTATTTGTCTATCTGTCTTTCTACATATCTATCTATATGTCTATCTTTATATCTATCTATCAATCTATTTATATGTCTATCAATCTAATAGTCTCTCTATATATCTCTTTGTTTATCTTTCTATTTGTCTATTGTATATCTATCTATCTATATTTTTAAAAATCTATTTACCTATCTATCTATCTATCTATCTATATTCTATCTCTTTAATTAAGTATCTATGTACCTATCGATCTATCTATCTATCTAACTATCTAGATATTTGTCTATTTATCTATCATTATATTTATTTTGCTGTATATCTATCTATTTGTTTATCTATCTATTTGTCTATATATTTATTTTCTTATCTATGTTTATGTCTATCTGACTATATATGTTTCTACTTATCTTTATATCTATCTATCTATATATTTGTCTTTCTGCCTATCTACATATATGCCCATATATATATATATATATATATAACTTTCTATCTATCTATGTGTTTATTAGTCTATCTATATATCTATCAATCTATCTATTTTTTAATCTATCTATTTATCTATATAAATGTTAAACTATATATATATATATATATATGACTATCTATATATCTAACCATCTCTCTATCTGCCGATCTACCTATCTGTCTATCTGTCTATTTGTGTAACTCTCTATATATCTATAAATCTATATGTTATTTATATATTTGTAAATCTATTTGTCGATCTATCTAACTAACTATCTATGTATCTATCTTGCTATCACACTATTTATCTATCTATTAGTCATTCTATCATTGTATATATCTATCTATCGTAATATATGTCTTTCTATCTATTTTTCTATCTATCTATCTTTCTATTTGTCTATCTGTATATCTGTTTATTCTGTCTAATTGTCCATTCTATCTTTATATATAGGTGTGTATACTATATATCTATATTTATTTTTATAAGATATCTGTCTATCTATCTATTTAACTATCTATTTATCTAAATATCAATATCAATCTATCTATGAATCTATATATCTAGCAATATATATATATATATATATATATATATATATATATATATGTATGTATATATATCTATTAATCAATCTATCTATTTTTTATTGTTTTATATATAATTATATTTATCTATCTATCTAACTATCGACTTATCTACTTATACCACTATCAGTCTATGTATCTATAAGTCAATTTTTAATTTGACTATCAACCAATTTATCTATCTATCTATCTATTTATATACATTGATTATACTATCTATCCATTTATCGATCTATATGTCAATTTGTCTCTATAACTTTCTTTTATTTGCATATGTATCAATTTGTGATTCTATATCTCTGATTATCTATATTTCTCACTCTCTTTATCTAACTAGTAATCAATATACCTATTTGCCTATCTATATATATGTCAATTTATTTATATGTCTATATGTCTATCTTTTGATCTGTCTATTAGTCTTTCTATCTATCAATCTATCTTTCTATCTATTTATTAATATCTATCTCTCTATGTATATATCTATGTGTCTATTTATTTTTCTATAAATCTATCTATACTACTATATGTATATTTATCTAATTGTCTATCTATTTTTTTATATATCTATCTATATATCTATCTATATGTCTATTTGGTCATATAAACTATATGTTTATCTATTTAACCTTGTATCTATCTATCTATCTGTCTGTCTGTCTATCTTTCTATCATTATATCTATTTATCTTACCTACAATTATCTATCTATATTTCTATCAATCTATCTGGCTATCTATCTATCTATTTATTTATATACCTTTTTATCTATCTTTCTATTTGTCTATCTATATAGCTATTATGTGTCAAAATATATATCTATCTATCTATTTGTTTATCTCATTATATGTATATATTTATATTTTCTGAACTATTTATTTATCTATCTATTAAACGATCTATCTTCCAATCTATCAATGAGCAAATCTATCTATATGACTCTTTCTATTTGTCTACATATATACCTATCTAATATCTAACTATTCATTTATCAA
>JAREIK010017152.1:0-27370 GCA_029783825.1 Sapria himalayana
TTCAATTTTTTTATCAATCTATTCTTCTTTCAAACTAACTTTCAATTATCTATGTGTTTATTAATTGTCTTGAGTCTATCTATCATATATCTATCTATCTATATATCTTTCTATCTAATTATCTATCTCTATGTCTTTCTATGTTTCGGTCTGTCTAACTATCTATATGGGCTATCTCTATACCAATCTACTTATCATCTATAAATCTATCTAATTATTTTTTTATTTGTCAATCTATCTATTTATCTATCTAGTCTCTCTTTCTATCTATCTGTATATCTATATGTCTATCTATCTATCTATCTATCAATATGTTCATCAATCAATCATCTATCTGTCTATAAATGTTTATATATCGGTTTATCAATTTGTCTATCTATCTTTCTATTTGTCTATTAATCTATATTTCAGTATATCTATCAATCTATCTTTCCATCTGTCTATCAATCTGAATATCTATCTATTTATTTACCTTTCGTTGAGTCTATCTATCAAGATTCAATCAATCTATCTATCATCTTTCTTTCTATCTACTTATCTACCTATCTATCTATCTATCTATTTGTCTATGTACTATCTATCTATGTATGTATATGTCTTTCTATCTATATATCTATATATCTATCTATCTATCTATATATCTTTCTACCAATTTATCCATCTATCAATATATCTATGTATCTGTCATTTATTCCACGCTATTAGTCTATCTATTCGTATATCTATCTGTCTATCTATCTATCTATCTATCTTTTTTTCTTACTATATTCTTATCTGTTTATATATTTACTATCTATATATCTATTTATCTGTCTATCTATTTATCTATTTTTCTATCTGTCAATCTATTGTCTATGTATCTGTCTATCTCTCTGTCTATGTATCTGTCTATGAATCTGTCTATGTATTTATTTTTATCTGTCTATGTATTTGTCTATTAATCTATCTATCCATCTATCTATCTATCAATCTTTCTACAATTCTATCCGTCTATCTATATGTCTATGATTATGTCTATCTAATCGTTATTCTATAATTTTATATATATATATATATATTTCTATCTTTCTATCTATCTGTCTATATTTCTATCAATCTATATGTTTATCAATTTGTCTATCTATTTGAATAGCTATATTATCTATCTATATAACTCTATAACTTTTTTTATCTATATGTTTTTATATTTGTCTATCTATGTTTCTCTTTAAGTATATATTTATCTATCTATCTATATGTCAATATATCTATCTATTCAATATGTCTATAATTTTTCTATCAATCTCTTTATCAATCTATCTATCAATCTGTGTATCAATCAATCTATCTATCTATCTTAATATATGTATCTATTTATCTATCATTGTATCTGTTTATCTGTCTATCTATCTGTCTATCTATCTATCTATCTATCTATCTATATTTGGTCTATCAATTTGTCTATTTATCTAACTATCTATATATCTATCTTGTATCTATCTATTTATTTATCTAACTATCTATCTATCAATCTATCTATCTGTCTATATATCTCTATATCTATCTTTCTATTTATCAATCTATCTTGCTATCAATATATATATGTTTATCTATCTATTTATCTATCTATTTGTAAATCTATATGTCTATCTATTTATGTATCTATCTATATGTCTATCTATCTATCTATCTATCGGTCTATTGTCTATCTATCAATCTATCTAACTCTATTACTTTATATCTATTAATCTTTCTATCTATTTGTCTAACTATTTGTCTATCTATTTATCAAACTATCTCTATATCTATCTATTATCTATATATCAATTTGTCTATCTTTTGTATATGAATCTGTGTATCAATCTATTACTCAATCTTTTTATCAATTTTGTCTAATAACATGTCTATCTATCTATCTATATTTTTGTTTATCTTTTTGTCTATCTATCTATATATAAATATGTCATTTTATGTATATACCAATTTGTCTATCTTTCTATCTTCCGATATGTCTATCATCTATCAATTAATGTGTCTATATATCTACTTATTTATTTGCCTATCAATTTGTATATCTATCTATCTATCTATCAATCTATCCATATATCTATCTAACTAGCTATCTATCTGTCTATCTATATTTATATCTATCTGTCTAACTATATTTCTATTTATCTGTCTATCTATTTATCTATCTATATGTCTATCTTTTTGTCTATCTTTCTGTATATCTTTATGTTTATCTATATATTTATCTATCTATCTTTCTATTATATATATATATATATATATATATATATGTTTATCTTCTAACTAACTATCAATCTGTCAATCTATCAGGCTATCTATATGTCTATCTATCTATCTATATGTTTGTTTATGTATCTATCTATCAATCTATCTAACAATATGTCAAAATATCTATCAATCAATCTCTCTATCAATTTATCTATCAATCAGTCTATCAAAATATCTATCAATATGTCTATCACTCTATCAATTAATCTATCTATCAACTTGACTACCAATCTTTATATAAATTAATCTATCTTTCTGTCTATCCATCCATCCATCTATCTGTCTAATAATCTATCTATCTATATATATCTTTATCTACATTTTATCAATCTATCTATCTATCTTTCAGTCTATCTTTCTGTGTATCTTTCTATCTATGTGTCTATCTATCCTCTATCTATATATTTATCTATTTTCTATTTATCTGTCTTTCAATAAGTCTATCTATCCATCTATCTTTATGTCTATCTAACTTTCTATCTATTTGTTGATCTATGTGTCTTTCAATCTTTCTTTCTATCTAACTATCTTTCTTTCTATGTATCTATCTATTTATCTATATTTTATATATCTATATGTCAATCTCTTTGTCTATCTATCTACATATCTATCTATCTATGTCTCTATTTATCTATCTACCTATTTGTCTATCTATTTATTTAGTTGTCTATCTTTTTTTCTATTAATTTGTCTGTCTATCTGTCTATCTATTTATTTATCTATCTAATTGTCTATCCATCAATTTGTATATCATTATACCTTTCAATCTGTCTATTAATCTATCTATCAACCTATCTATCTATTTATCTTTTTGTATATCTCTCTGTCTATATATCTATCTATGAATCATTCTATGAATCTATATATCTATATGTTTATCTATTTATCTATCTTTTATATCTATTTATCTGTCAATTTGTCTATTAATCTATCTATCTATTTATTTATCAAACTATATATCTCTCTATCTCTCTATCTTTCTATCTACTATCTATCTTTTATATATATCTATTTGTCAGTTTGTCTATTGATCTGTCTATCTATCTATCTATTTATCTAACTATCTAACTATCAATCAATTTATATATCTATATGTCTGTCTGTCTATCAACCTATCTATCTATTTGTCTATGAATCAATCAATCTATCTGTTTATTAATATGTCTATCAATCTATCTATTAATCTATCTATCAATTTGTCTATCAATATGTATATCAATTTTTTTTTCTATCAATCAATATTTTTAATGTTTGTTTTATTCTTATAATAGCTCTCTCTTTTAGTGGAGGAATACCATTGATATACGCTAGAGTACTAGCCTTTGCCCTTTTACACCCCTATGCTTAAAATAAAAAAATAAAAAAATTTGATAGTATCCATTTTATTCTAATGTGTCAAATATAAAATTTGAATCTGATCTCCTAGTAAAGATACTGGTTGATCTTTCTATCTATCAGCACTTTATTAATTTTTTGCTAGCGTTAACTCTTTAAGCATTCTTCCTACTTGACTTTTCTATTATCTTAATAATATGTGTTATGTCTGATTATGCTTTCTAGTTGTACACTCAGTATACTAATGTTATCTGTCTAGTTTTGCATTCTAATTGTATATTTTACATGCATCTTATCTTTACGTGTTCTACCTTATTGATATTTATGTCTATTTTCCTACTCTTTTATACCCCCACAGACCACAAACAACATCCAAACAAACCATTCCTATTTAACCTTGTTTCCTGACAACTTTCTGCAAGATTTTCTACTTCAGTAGCCTGTCTGCATAGTTTTTCCTACTACATCTCTTTAACACCCTCAGTTTAATGTATCTATTTTTTCAGAAAAAGCCACCAACAATATATATCTTTTTCCTCCTCTTCTTTGTGCACCATCTATCACCGTGACAATTGCAAGAGAAAAGCATGTGAAATATAAGTTTGTGGCGATTTTTCTTGTAATGATTCATCCAACAAGACATGCAAGCATCCCTCTGGACCAGGATACAAAAATCAATTTTCTTGCAAAAAGTTTCCTCTTGCTGAAAATGATAATCTGCATAATGTTTTTTTTCCCTCCAGAAGTTCTTCAAGCCTCCATATGTAACAAGGGATAATCTTCATTATCCCAGTAGAAAATCTAATCATCGACGAATACAATCTAATTTATTACATCTTTAAGTTGTGTAAAAGTTTATGAAGGCTTACATATTTTAAATTTCAATTAAGCTACTCACAAATATTTTTTAAGTGTTAACTTTCCTAAATATAGGATATTTTGTTTCGTCTAGTGTAAGTATGCTTCTATATCATGTAGGCATGTTATGTGTCTCGAAGTCCTGATCTCCTATTTTTCCACCTTTCTCAGCTAGCTTATCGGCTATTTGATTCACTTCTCTAGATATATGCATTATACTACAGTTTAATTCATGTAATAGTTGTATGATTTCATCTATATCATTTATATATTTCCAAAGCAATTTTTGACCTTTAATGATACCTACTAATATTAGAGAATCACCTTGTATTTGGATGTTCATTATTTTCCTATCTTTCCATATTTTTAAACTAAACAGGAGTGCCTAGATTTTAGATTGTATACGAGAATTAGCTTTCAATTTTCTAGTAATTGCCCAAATCATATTGCCATCGAAATCACTTAAATTCCTCCACTTCTTGCTGCACCTATGTCTCTTTTAAAACTACCATTCGTATTGAGTGTCATTTAGGCTTTAAACGGTTTGTTCTAGCATAACCTAGTAAAGCTTATTGATTTGGGCTTTTGATACCTTAAGTGCTACTTATCTATATATTCTTTATTTTCTAAATAAGTTATATATTTTAAAGGATAAGCTTCTGAAATGCATTTTAATTCTTTTTTAATATCTCTTACTATTTCTTCTGTATTCATTTCAACATTCTCAAATCTGCTATTATTTCTAGCTGTCCAACTACACCATTTTATCAGAGGTGGAATGGATTTATTGAGCCATTTGTATACTGAATCAAGAATTGGCCACCTCATCCATTTAAGAATTCTATATTTGAATATTTGATTTTTGTGCTTTATACTCATTTCTTTTTCAAATATTTCTCATATCTTTGAAGCTATTCTCTCTTGTGAAAGGATAAGATCCAGAGTTTCTATTGGAATGATGTTAGATAAAGCTTTCAATAAAAATAAACATATTTGCCTGGTTATTGTTATTCCAACACCTTTCAAATAAACTTATTTTAGGCTTTATATTCCTAACCAGATTCTTGGCCGATTTTAAAGAAAATAAGCCTTATTCATTTATTTTCTATTTCCAACCATATTTAGTAAGTATAGAGTGGTTATCTACCACTTCATTTTGCTTAACAATTTGTTCCAAATTTGAGATTCATTATAAATCTATTTTATCCTATTAGTATCATTATTTGTTAGGCATTTTGCTCTCATATATGATGCCCAAAGATTATTTTTCTCTTTTATACTCCACATCTCTTACAGACCCATGCTTCAGATATCTTCTCTAGCCTAGTGAAACCTAGACCCGCCTCTTCCTTTGGGTAGTAGAGGTCTTTCCATTTAATCGAATAAAGATTCAGTTTTCCATTTTTGTTACCCCAGAAGAAATTAGCCAATTCCCCTTCTATTTTTAAGAAAATTTAGCCAGTTGCATAACCATTAGATTATGAATTAGTCAATCAATCTATCTATATTTCTACCCAAAAGACAATGCATGTGTCTATCAATGTTTCTATCTATCTATCTATCTAAAAGACTATGAATATATCAATTAATTAATCAAACAATCTTTATATCTATCTATTTGCTTGTCTTTTTATCTATTTATCTATCTATATGTCTATCTATACATATATCAATCTATCTATCTATCTAAATATCTATCTATCTATCAATCAATCTATCTATTTATCTATTTATCAAAATGTCTATCAATATATCTATTAATTTGTCAATCAATCAATAAATCAATCTATCTATATGTCTATCTATCTATCTATCTAACTAACTATCTATCTGTCTATATTTATATCTGACTATCTATGTCTTTCTATATGTCAATCTATATATTTATCTATCTTTCTTTCTATTTGTTTAACTATTTGTCTATCTATCAACCTATCTATCTATTTATCTATCTATATATGTATATGTCTCCCATTTTGCCTATCTATCTATTTATCTATCTATATATCTATTTATTTATTTATCTATATGTCTATATATTTGTATATCTTTCTATCTATTAGTCTATTAATCTAACTATCTATATATCTATCTGTCAATCTATCTGTATATCTATCTATCTTTCTTTCTATCTATGTGTTTATCTATCTATATATCTATCTATCTATATATCTATCTTGTTTTCTATTTATCTATATATCTATAGGTCTATTAATCTGTCAATCTATCTTTCTATCAATCTTCTAACAATATATCTATCAATTTATCTATTAATCTATCTATCTATATGTATACATCTATCTATTTATATATCTATAAATCTCTCTATCAATCTATCTATCTATTTGTCTATCTATCTATCTAACTATTTATCTACCTTTCTATCTATTTATCTAGCTATTTATTTGTCTATCTATATGTATATCTATCTTTTTATCTATCTTTCTATCTATCTATATTTCTATATATCTATCTATATACCTAATTTTCTATCTATCTATCTTTCTATCTATTTGTCAATCTATCTATCTATATATTTGTATATCTGTCTATTAGTTTATCTATTTGTCAATCAATCAATCTATCTATCTATATGTCTATCTATTTGTTTATCAATCTTTCAATCTATCTATCAATCTATCTGTCAATCTATCTATCTATCTATATGAATATCTATCTGTATATCTATCATTTTATCTATCTATTTATTTATTTATATATCTATCTATCCATCTATATTATTTATTATCTCTCTATCTTTTTGTATATTTATTTATATATTTAACTATCTATGTATCTATCTATCTATTTTTATTTCTAACTATCTATTTGTCTATTTATATATCTGTCTGTCTATCTATCTGTATATCTATCTGTTTATTTATTTGCCTATATATCTGTCTCTCAATCTTTCTATATATATGTTTATATATATATATATCTAGAAGTATATTTATTTGTATATCTATCTGACTATCTTTATGTCTATCTATCTATTAATCAAACAATTAATCTATCTATCTATTTGTCGATCTATCTATGTATCTATCTTTCTATCTATCTGTATATCTAAGTGTCAATATAGCTTTTTATCTATCTAATTATCTATTTATATAACTATCTATTTATCTAACTAACTTTCGATCTTTCTATCTATTTATTTATATCCATATGTTTATTTATTAGTCTATCTTTCGGTCGATCTATAAGTATCTCTATCTCTTAATCAATCAATCAATCTGTCTGTCTATATATTTGTCTATCTATCCATCTATCTATTTTTCTATATATCTATTGATCTGTCTATCTAACTGTAAATCTATCATTATATCTATATGTTTATCTAATATTATATATATATATATATATATATATATATATATATATATATATATATATATATTTGTATATCTATCTATCTTTCTATCTTTTTATCTATCTATTTGTATCCATCTGTCTATCTATCAGTCAATATATTAGTCTATCTATCTGTCTTTCTATATGTCTATCTATTTTTATATCTTTCTATCTATTTTTATATCTTTCTATCTATTTATTTATCTATCTATTTTTCCAATAATCTGTCGATCTATCTGAATATCTATCTATCTATACATATATCTGTCTATCTATCTATCTATCTATAAATTTATCTATCAATATATCTATCAATCAATCTATCTATCTAGATATTTATCTTTCTATATGCCTATCTTTTTGTCTATCTATCTATCTTATATAACTATTTATCGATCTATATATCTATATTTCTGTCTATCTTTCTGTTTATCTAGCTATATATATGATTTGTATATCTATATATCATTCTGTCTATATATATATCTATCTATCTATATATCTCTTTATATAACTAACTATCTATCTATTTATTTATATGACTATCTGTCTATCTATCTATCATTCTATCAAACTATCTATCTATCAATTTGTCTATCAATCTATCTATCTCTATGTCTATCTATATGTCTATCTATCTATCAATCTATCTTCTGTCTATCAATCTATCAATATATATATCGATCATTCTATGTGTCTATCAATCTATATATCAATTTGTCTATCAATCTTTATATCAATCTATCTATTAATCATTCTATCAAGGTGTCCATCAAATTGTCTATCTATCTGTATATCTATTTGTGTATATATTTGTTTATGAATCTTTTTATCAATATGTCTATCAATATGTCTGTCTATCCATCTATATATTTATCTATCTATTTGATTATTTGGCTATCTATTTGTATATCTATTTGTCATTCAATCTATCTATATATCTTATTATCAATTTTTCTGTGTATCTATATATCAATTTTTCTATCAATCTAAGTTTTAATCTATTTATAAATCTATCTATCAATATGTCTATCTATATGTTTATTTATATATCTATTTGTCTATGAATATATCTATCAATTTATCTATATAGCTTTCTATTTATCTATCTATCTATCTAATTATCTTTCTTTCTATTTGTCAATCTGTATGTGTGTCTATCTATTTGTCTATCTATCTATCAATATATCTATCTATCTATCTATGTGTCTATCTATTAGTCTTGCTAAGTATCAATCATTTTATCTATCTATATGTTTATTTATATCTCTATAAATTTGTATATCGATTTCTCTATCTATCTATCAATTTTTCTTTCTATATATCTGTCTATCTATATGTTAATCTATCTATCTATTTATCTTTCTATATATCTTTATATCTATCTGTCTGTCTGTCTGTCTATCAATCTATTTATCAATCTGTCTATCAATTTGTCAATCAAATTGTATTTCATTTTGTCTATAAGTTTGTCTTTCAATCTGTCTATCAATCTTTCAATCAATTTTTTTATCAATCTATTTATCATTCTAATTATCCATCTGTCTATAAATCTATCTATCTATCTGTCTATCAGTTTGTATTTCAATCTTTCTATCAATCTTTCTATCAATTTTTTTATCATTCTATTTATCCATCTATCTATAAATCTATAAATCTATCTGTCTATCTATATATCTATCTATCTATATATCTATCTATCAACTATTTATTTATTTATCTATCTATTTATCTCTATATCTATCTTTTTTTTTAAATCTATATGTTATTTTTTTTTATCAATATATCTTTCATTCTATCTATCAATTTTTCTATCGATCTATTTATGAATATCTCTATCAATCTCTATATCAAACTATATAAATATCTATCTAACTACCTGTCTATCTATTTTTTTTATTTGTTTGTTTTTCTGTCTGTCCATCTATTTGTAAGTATGTCTGCCTATCTATGTGTATGCATGCCTGCCTGACTATCTTCCTAACTAACTGGCTATCTGTCTATCTATATGTCTATCTATATGTCTGTCTATCTATATATCTACATATCTATCTATATTTCTATATATTTATTTTTCTAACTTTATATTTGTCTATCTGTTTGTCTATCTTTCTAAACAATCTATCCGTCTATCTATCTTTACAATCTATCTGTCTAACTAACTAACTAACAATCTATCTATCTATACAATCTATCTGTCTATCTATCTATCTATGTGTCTGTTTATCTTTTTGTCAATCTATCTTTTTATCTATATGGCACACATTAATTCACACAAACATGCATACGCGCACACACACACACACACACATATTTGTGTGTGTGTGTGTGGAAGATGTTGATTTAAATATCATATTTATGCAATGATTTAATTTTCCATGAACTCACACTTCTACTTGTTTCCTATTAGGTTTTGCTTTAGTTTTTTTTTCTTCTTATATCCAAGTAGTCTCACACTTCCTAATCGGTATATTAGGAGGTCTATATTAAACTATCATCACCATAAAATTGCATTCTTAATATTAATAGCCACTATAAATATAACATATTATGATTTCTAAGGCATCACAAGTATAATACACAATAAATTGGGGCCAAATAGATTAATTACAACAAAATCTTGCTGAATTGGAGGTGACAGGGAGGCTCCAAGACATATGACTTTGACAAATGACATAGCATACATAAACCTTAGCTAGACACGACACATACCCAATGAACAATACCCACAAAAAAACTAAAAAAACTAATAATTTATCCAACATAACATTCACATAAAATCTTGGCATTTTCAATTTTAAATGAAATCCCATCATTTATAATCTAGTCGTTCCTCTAAGCCTTCAACTTGACAAGAATAAGAAATAACAAGAAATATATATCATTAATTAGAGATACTACTTCGAGCAAAATAGAATAAAAAATATGCACTATGTGACATGAACGAGGTTGAGTTGTTTGCCCACCTAGGATGATTTTTAGATTAGACACTCCATTGAAAAATAAAGTGGTATATCAAACCTACCTAGACTCTTTAGTCAATATAGATACCATTCACGGATATGAGAATCAAGGTGGGTCCCCCACCAAATTCAGTTCTCTCTCCTCCTGTCAGAGCCGAGATCGATGCAATAGTGGTGCCATGATTTATCATACTTACATATTTAGAAAAGAAGTTGAGCTCCATAAGAATCCATCATATTCAACCATTAAAATATCCAATGAAGTACTGCTCAGAAGGGATCGTCTTCTCATCCTTGAAAAAAATGCAACTTCTTCTCTATAGCAGGTACTTGTCTACTTCAGCTGTTGTCCTACAACTAGCAGCTTGGGCCTCCTGCTAGAATGAAAAGCAAAATTAGGCAAGAAAGATGAACAAACCCGTCACACGAGTAAAGAAATCTCATTGAGCCTGTTATGTTTTTTAAACATGTATATTTATATATTTATATATTTATATATTAGATATTTATATATTTATATATTTATATATTTATATATTTATATATTTATATTATATATTTATATATTTATATATTTATATATTTATATATTATATATTTATTATATATTTATATATTTATATTTATATATTTTATATATTTATATATTTATATATTTATATATTTATATATTTATATTTATATTTATATATTTATATATTTATATATTTATATATTTAATATTATATATTTATTATATTTATATATTATATTTATATATTTATATATTATAGTTATATTTATATATTTATATATTATATATTTATATATTTATATTATATTTATATATTTATATATTTATATATTTATATATTTATATATTTATATATTTATATTATATATTTATATATTTATATATTATATTATATATTTTATATATTATATATTTATATATTTATATATTTATATATTTATATATTTATATATTTAGATATTTATATATTATATATTTATATATTTATATATTTATATATTTAGATATTATATTTATATATTTATATATTTATATATTTATATATTTATATAGTTTATATATTTTATATTTATATTTTATATATTTATATATTTATATATTTATATATTTATATATTTATATATTTATATATTATATAATTTATATATTTAATATATTTATATATTTATATTATATTATATATTATATATTAGAGTATTTATATATTTATATATTTATATATTTATATATTTATATATTATATATTTATATATTTATATATTTATATATTTATATATTTATATATTTATATATTATATATTTATATATTTATTATATTTATATATTTATATATTTATATTTTATATATTTATAATATTTATATATTTATATATTTATATATTTATATATTATATATTTATATATTTATATATTTATATATTATATATTTATATATTTATATATTTATATATTTATATATTTATATATTATATATTTATATATTTATATATTATTATATATTATATATTTAATATATTTATATATTTATATATTTATATATTTATATATTTATATATTTATATATTTATATATTATATTTATATATTTATATATTTATATATTTATATATTTATATATTTATATATTTTATATATTTATATATTTATATATTTATAATATTTATATATTTATATTTATATATTTAATATATTTATATATTTATATATTTATATATTTATTACTATTTATATATTTATATATTTATATATTTATATATTTATATATTTATATATTTATATATTTATATATTTATATATTTAATATTTTATAGTATTTATATATTTATATATTTATTATTTATATATTTATATATTATATATTATATATTTATATATTTATATATTATATTGTATATTTATATATTTATAATTGTATATATTTATATATTTATATATTTATATATTTATATTATTTATAGTATTTATAGTTTAGAGTGTGGGGGGGGTAGGTTATATATTTAATATTATATTATATACTTATATATTTATAAGATTTCTATATTTAATATTTATATATTTATATATTTATATATTTATATATTTATATATTTAGAAAAATATTTATATATGTATATTCATGTTTTATAATCACATTAAAATTGGCAAATAATTATACTTAGACACTATCTCACAGATTTACCAAATCTTTAACCTCCCAAGTAATATTTGGCAGAGAGACAAAAATCATAATTAACAACCTTCCTCCATGAAGAAATCTTCTATTTCTTCAGTGTTAACACCAAAAAGACCAATGGTTAAAAGTTTTTGTGTCAACAGAAACATGTGTCCCACTTTTACTCTCTTTGGTATCACCAACCACACTTAATACTAGAATATCTATTTTGTTCCATCAGTTCATTGACAATACAAGAGGATGCCCGACATCTATATTTAATAAAATAAAGTAACAAATTAACAACCTTGACTACCCCATCATGAAAATCAATTTTTGATTTGGTTAGCCTCCTTTACAAGCTTTCATGTAGTTAGAGAAAAAAGTAATATATATGAACTAGGATTATTACTTTTGTTTTGATCATGTCTTCTCGTAGCATCTACAACATGAACAACATTGTCTCATGAGAGCAAAAGCTTCATTAATCGTATCCACTGACAGATTATGTGTGATCAACCCATTTAACTTGACCTCCTTATTCTGGTACACATCTACCAATGATGGAAGATCTGATTTAGGTTTCCATCCTTTAAATAGAGATCCCTTCAATGATCATCAACCAAGAAGAAAAGAATAGAATGAATATATATTTGGGTTCACTTTGGTACTCCTAATGTAATTGTTGAGCCCCATCCATCACAACAGGACTCAAAGGCTATGGTGGTTATTCTTGAGTCTCCTACACATTCGAAAGAGTAATCTTTTCTTCCATGTATGATCCTTTTGATTATCTTAAAAATATGGATTAGTTGTGTTGTGGTTTGGGTGGGTCAAAAGTTTGGCTACCTCAATACTTAGTTGACATATTTGTATAGTTGTGTGGCCAATTTCACTTTAACAGGGCATCCAAAGTGGATTACTATGTACTCGGCAAAGCTTGAGATGGCATAGTAGTGAAACTTGAGCTTGCCATTGATCTAGAAGTGAGTCTTTTGATCATAGTGCATCAAGCCTCATCATTCTAATCCTAATACTTTGCATACATTTACTTTGCTCAATTTGTATTACTTTCCTATCAATTTCAAAGTAGTGATGACATTGCAAAAATGGGAAGTGCATAAAACTTTGATCACATTTCGAATCCGTGGGCAGACTCACCTTCGTAAGATAAGAATCCGAGCATGTTATGTTATAATTCAATCACACCACTCTCATCAAAACACATTTCTAATATAATCAAGAAAAAATATAGTCATACAATACAATAAAATATAAAATCACACTAACCCACATTAATCTCTTGTGCATTTCTTCTCTACTTTCTACAATCCTTAACCAAGCTTATATGCATGGATGGACATGTATAACTATGTGAAAATATCAACCTGCTACATGTTTAATGCAAGTGTAAAACAATCCAAACATTTTAATAATAATAGAGAGTGGATTCGCAAATGCACAAGGGATTTGAAAATATAATCTTTTGTCACTTATGACCGGTACTTGTAATGTGTTTTAGAGAGTGGATTCATAATTGCCAACTCATGAAAGTTAATATCTTTCTTGCCGAGATAATGCTGATTTGGAAATAGAGCAACAGTCACAGAATAGAAAAATGTCACTAAACAAATTCTAACTATCATCTATGTCGCATATAAGAGATGATTTCTTCAACTGCAAATTTGCCTTTGAGTGACACTGAATATTTGATCAATGTGCCCTATAATCAGAAGAATTCAAAAAATCAAACCTAGCTAAACAAGATGATGTCATCAATTGAATAGGCTCAACAAACAATACACAAACTGATTATCAACTTAAAAAGCATTAAGATTCTTATAAACTCGATGATACACAAGTATTACATAGGATATCTATTAGGTTATCGATCATGTTAAATGTATTTTAATTTTATAATATTAATATTTTATTTATTTATTTATTTATTATTATAAGCATACAAATTTATTTTTAAATTTAATAATATTTTTTATTTTATTTTTATTTTACAATAATTATTTACTCAATAATTTAATTTTTATAAATTTTTGTCGATGCAAAAAAAAAACTTGTTTTAAATCAACTTAGGGTCATAGTACTTTTCAAAAGTGTTAATAGGGCTAAAAATAATTTTAAGTGTGTTTAGGACAAAAAAATATCACTAGTAATATTTTAAAAAACTTTTTAAAACCCTAAAAAAACACCTAAAGTATTCTTTTAATAGGTACTTTTGAAAAGTTTTTATTATAACTCATCAAAAAATTTTGGATGTAATTAAAACATCAATTTATTTATCCATAAATATCAATTTATTTTATTTTAAATTTTAATGTAAAATATGATTTTTTTAATAATTCAAATATTTCAAATCTTTTAATCATAATTTTTAAAAAATTTTATATAATCATTAATTTTTTTTAAGTTTTATTAATATAAATATTTACTTGTTTATTTGTTAATTCAGATTTTTTGAAAAAATATTTTTTTATAATCATACAAATACTGATTTTAGGTTTTTATTAACACTTATGTTTGTGTATGTTTATATATTATTTCAAATATTTTTAAAAATGGTTATAATTATAGAATAATATATTTAATATATGTATTATTACTAATATTCAAACATTTATTATTAATTAATTCAAAAAATAATTTGTATATTTTAAAAATTTTATATTCATAAAAATAAGTATTTTAGTTTTTATTAATATAAATTTGTATTCGTATATATATATATATATATTTGAAATTATTTATTTATAATATCCTATTTTTATAATTATATGAGGAAAAGGTGTCTTTCAAGAATCTCTAATTCATAAACCATTAAAACCTTTAATATACAAAAATTACATTGCATTTTAAACAAATAATATAAAAAATATACAAGTATAGATTAGTGACGGAAATAATCCCCATCCAAAATAGCTAAGGAAAGATTGGTAACTAAATGCAAATATTTTATGAAAATTATTATTTAATGGCGAATAGCTTTCAATTAATATATAATCATAAAAAAAATTTCTAGAAATCATTTAGCGAGTTATATTTATCGAGCTAATTAGCTATGAAAAATCCATATCTAAAGACATTGCTAAATTGCTGCCATTCTTTGAGACAAAATATACGATAATATTAGCTAGGAACATTTTAAAATCGAAAATTTTTATATCTTATCCATTTCAAATCTGTCGCAGATTTGAAATTCATTATAAAATCAAACATTTTTACTATTCCCTAGCTAATCATAAAAAAATTAGCTAGTGAATATTTATCTAGCTTAATTTCCAAAGCTAAATAGATAATTTATTGTAGTGATCTATCTATCAGTTTATTTGTCTATGTATCTTTAAATCAATCTATATATTTATCTTTGTATCAAGCTGTCTATGTATTTTTTTTCTATCTATCCATCCATCTATTGATCTGTTTATCAATCAATCAATTTATCTATCTATCTATCTGTCTATCTATTTTTTATCTATTTATCTATCAATCTATTTATCTATTTGTCTATATATCTATCTATCTATATATTGGTTTATCTATTTTTATATCTATCTATCTATATATCTATTTGTATATCTATCTATCTATCTGCCTATCTATCTATCTATCTAACAATCTATTTATCCATCTATCTATCTATATGCCTATCTTTTTGTCTATCTAACTATATAACTATCAATCTACATATTTATCTATGTGTCTACCTATCTATCTACCTTTCTATCTATCTATCTTTCTATCAATATGTCAATAAATCTATCTATGAATTTGTCAATCAATCTATATATCAATTTGTTGATAAACCTATTTGTCTATGTGTCTTTCTTTCTGCCTATCTTTCGATCTATTAATTTGTCTATGAATCATTCTATCTATATATCTTTCAATCAATCTATCAATCTTTATAACAATCTATCAATCAATCTATCTATATGTCTATCAATCTATTTATCAATCGGTTTATCAATATGTCTATTTATATATTTATCAATCTATATATATATATCAATATGTCTATTAATCTATCTATCAATCTATCTATCTATTTTTTTATCCATCTATTTATATATTTATCTATCAATATATCAATCTATTTATCTATCTTTCTATCTAACAAACTATATATCTATCTATTTTTCTGTCTATCTGTCTATTGATCTATCTATCTTTCTATTTATCTGTATATATATATATCGATCTATCTATTGATCTATCTATATATATGTCTATTTATATATCAATCTTTCAATCAATCTATCTATCTATATATTTATATGTCTATCTATCAGTCTATTTATCTATCATTCAATCTGTCTATCTAACTAACAAACTATCTATCTATCTTGCTATCTATCCATCTATCTATTTATCTATGTATCTATCTTTCAACTATCTGTCTATCTACATATCTATCTATCTATCAATCTTTTTATTTATCTATCTGTTTATCTATCTATATATCTATTTTTATATTTATATATCCATCTATCTATTTATCACTCTATTTATATGTCTATCTAATTGGCTATATATCTGTCTATTTATTTGTCTTTCAATCTTTCAATAAATCTATCTATCAATCTATCTATAAATCTAACTATCAATGTGTATATAAATATATCCTTCAATGAATATATCAATAAATCGATCAATCTGTATATTAATTTGTCTAACTATATCTATCTATTAATTTATTTGTCTGCCTGTCTATTAATCTATATATATATATCTATTTATCAATCTATCTATCTATCTTTCTTTCTTTCTATCTAATTATCTATCTATCTATCAATATATCTATCTGTCTATCTATGTATCTTTTAATCTATTAGTCTATTTATTCTTTATCTATCAATCTATCTGTATATCTATCTGTCTATCTATTAGTCTATTTATTTGTTTATCTATCTATCTAATTATTTGTATATCTATTTGTCTATCTATTTTTAATCTATTTGTCTATATATCTATCTATCTATTAATCTATCTATTCATCTATCTATATTTTTATCTATCAGTTTATCTATATGTATATCAATTTGTATATATATCTTTATATCAATCTATCTTTCTAACTATCTATATATCTATCTATGTGTCTATATATTTGTCTATCTATCTGTCTATCTATCTATCAATCTATTTGTCTATCTATTTATCTATCTATCTATCTATCTATCAGTCTATATATCTATTGATCCATCCATCAATTTGTCTATCTATCTATCTATATAAATGGTCTATATTTAAGTCTATGTATTCTATCTATCAATTTGTTTATGTATCTGTCAATTAATCAATCTATCAATCAATCTATAAATATATCTATAAATCTATCTATTTATCTGTCTATTAATCTATCTCTCTCTCTCTATCTATCTATTAGTCTATCAATCTGATTAACAATCTATGTATCAATTTGTCTATCTATTTGTATATCTATCTATCTATATGACTATGAATCTATGTATCAATCTGTATATATATATGTATATCTATATATCTTTATTTCAATTTGACTAGATGTCTGTTTATTTATTTATCTATTTATCTATATATTTATCTATATGTCTATTTATCTATCTATCTATATGTCTGACTATTTATTTATCAATCAATCAATCAATGAATTTATCTATCAATCTATATATCAATCTATCTTCTTTCTATCAGTATATTTATCTATCTATTTATCTGTCTATCTATCTATCTATATGTCTATCTATCTATCTATCTATTATGTCTGAATCTCTCAATCAATCAATCTATTAATTTGTGTATCAATTTGTCTATCAATCTATCTACCAATCAATCATTCAATTTGTCTATTAATTTATTTATCTATATATCAATTGTCTGTCTATCTATATATCTATCTATTTGTCAATCTATTTGCATATCTATATATCTATCTATTTATCTATCTGTCTATCTATCTATCTATCTATCTCTCAATTGGTCTATATATCTTTCTATCTATCTGTGTGTGTGTGTGTGTGTGTGTCTATATCTATCGATCTAAATATTAATCTGTCTATCTGTATATCTATCTTTCTATCTATATATCAATATATCAAAATTTCTATCTATCAGTCTATTTATCAGTCATTAAATCTAACTATCTATCTTTCTGTCTATTAATCTATCTATCTATGTATCTGTGTATCTATCTTTTAACTATCTACTATCTATTTGTCTATCTATCTATCTTTTTGTCTATCTATTTGTTAATCTATCTAAAAATCTATTTGTAATTTTATCTTTCCAACTATTAATCTATCTATCACTCTATTTATATGTCTATCTAATTGTGTATATATCTATCTTTTAATTTTCTTTCAATCTATCAATAAATATATCTATCAATATATCTATAAAACTATCTATCAATTTGTATATAAATCTATCCTTCAATCAATCTATCAATAAATCTATCAATCTGTTTATCAATCTATTTATCTATATCTATCTATCTATCTATCTACTAATCTATCTATAAATCTATCTATCAATATATCTATTAGATATATCAATCTATCTTTCTATCTATTTATCTATCTATCTATCTATATATCTATATGTCTGCCTATGTATCTTTCAATCTATTAGTTTATTTATGTTGTATCTATCTATCTTTCTGTCTATTTGTCTACCTATCTATCTGTATATTTATTTTTAGATCTATTTAAGTATCTATCTATCTATCTTACTATCTATATATCTATCTATGTGTCTTTATATTTATCTATATATCTGTCAATCTATTTGTCTATTTATTTGTTTATCTATCAATCTATCTAACTATCTATCTATCTATATGTCTATCAATCAATATATCTATCTATCTATTAATCCAACTATAAATTTGTCTATCAACCTATCTATCTAAATGATCTATATTTATGTCTTTCTATTCAATCTTTCAATTTTTTATCTAACTGTCAATTAATCAATCCATCTGTCTATAAATATGGTTATCAATCTATGTATCAAACAGTGTATCAATTTGTCTATCTATTTGTATATTATCCATATATCTATCTGTCTATGAATCTTTGTATCAATCTGTTTATCTATTTGTATATATATCTATCTATCTTTTAATTTATATATCTTTCGATTTGTTTATCTATCTGTTTATCTCTTTCTTTCTTTCTATCTATCTATCAATCTATCTATAAATTTGTATATTTATCTACCTATTACCTTTCTATTTATCCATTTATCTATATGTCTTTCAATTTATTAATCAAATAATTTGTTTGTCTATCTTTGTATCTATCTAATTATTTATCTATTTGTCTATATATTTTTAAATCTATTTATCTATTTATGTGTCTAAATATATATATATATATCTATCTAATTATTTAACTAACTATCTATTTATCTACCTATTTATCGATCTATCTGTCTGTCTATATATATGTCAATCTATTTGTCTATCTATTTTTCTATATATCTATCTATATATCATTCTATCTATCAATCTATCTATTAGTTTGTCTAAAAATCTGTCTCTCTATTTGTCTATTTATGTGTCTATATATATATATATCAGCCTATCAATATATATATATATCTCTCTCTCTATCTAATTGTCTGCCTATATATTTGACTTTCTATTTGTTTATCTATATGTCTATCTATATATCTATCTATCTATCTAATTATCTAAATATCTATCTATCAATCTATCTATCTATCGATCTATCAATCTATCTATCAATTTTTCTATCAATTTATCTCTCTATTTGTCTATCTATGTGTCTCTATATCTATTTGACTATCAATTTGTCTATCTATCTCAATATAAATTAATCGATCTATATGTAAAGGTGTCAACCGTGCCGGCCCGGCTCGGCCCGGCACGAGGCACGACACGGTTCGGACGTGCCTGGGCCGGCCCGACACGGGAAAATGTCTTGCCAGGGCCCGTGCCATGCCTGACCCAGCACGGTTCGGTCCGTGGCATGGTACACCGGCACAGGTTCATCCTATGTCGAGTGTCTCCCCAGCCCGACCCCGTGAGCGCCCCACTCCCCTCCCGCAAAAATGATAGTGGGTCAGGCCTGATTGGACCCGTCCCGCAGTCCCACGAGGCCCGAACTGACGCAATCCCCCGACCCCCCAACTTGAAAAAAAAATTAATAAAAAATTTAATTTTCAGCCGTTGGATCTCACCTCCAATGGCTAGGGGGCAGGATCCAACGACCCTCATGATACTACCGCCTAAAAAAGTAAAAAAATTCAAAAAATTAAAAAAAATTATTTTTTTTTAAATTATTATCTTTAATCTATTAATTCCACCCTCATCTCTTTAACATTTATGTTTTCATAAACATAAATTCTCTCAAATCGTTCAATTTCTCTCTCAAAAATCTTGCTTCTCTCTCTCGGTACTCGGGATTTCGGCATTCAGCTTGGATTTTTGGGAATCTCAACTTGAGTTTTGAACTTAGAGCGTGACTGTGGTGCACCGTGCATGTGACCGATCACACTGCTTTTACCGGGTAATTTATTTTAAGTTTATTTAACTCTCTCTCTCTAGTTTCTCTCTCTATACCAAAAATAAAAAAAAATTAAAAGCTATCTTCTAGTCTCTAAAAAACTATTCTGAATAACAAAATTCCTAAAAAATGACAAATACAACTGAAACATATTTAAATTTAGAAAATGAAAATATTGCACAGAGGTCCGAGGCTGCTAAAACTTTGGTTTCTCCAGTCGTCTCAACCCAAACTTATAAATAATAAAAAACTAGGAGGACTTCTGTTGTTTGGACTCAATTTAATATAATAAAACAAATAAATGGTAGGGGTGAGGAACAAGAAATGCCACAGTGCAAATATTGTATGAGACTTTTAACATGTAAGAGTTCGTTTGGGACTGGGCACCTTAAGAGGCATGCCGAATTATGCACCAAAAAACATGGTCCATTAGATCCTAGGCAAACCCAACTTGGCACTGCATTTTTTGAGACTGGATCGAGTTCAGTCTCAAAGTTTACTCCCTTCATATACTCTAGTTAGTTGGGTAGGGACGGCATAGCCAGACTTATCACATTGATGGGTCTTCCGATCAGATTTTTGGAAGATCCAAGGGTAGTGCACATCATGTAGACATATTTTCAGCCTACTTATCGTATGATTCCTAGGTCCACTCTAGGAATGACATACTAGAGATATATAAGTTAGAAAACAAAAAAAAATAATTAATGAATTTATGGCATATGGTGGATTGGGGTCCCTGACATCCGATATCTGGACAAGTCATGATGAATCATCTTATGCATGTCTCACCAGCCACTATGTAGATTCTAACTGGACTATGAATAAAATAATTTTAGGATTCTCTGAGATTCTTCATCCTCATGATGACCCGGTCATTTTTGAGTGTATGATGAAAATCTTTAGGGAATATAAAATTCAAAATAAAATTTTTAGTGTCACATTCGATAAAGCATCTAATAATGGAGTAGCGATCAACATGTTTGTTAGGAATATTAGAGACGCACCATTATGAGAGATCTTTCATGTCAGATGCATGTGTCACGTGATTAACCTGATTGTTCAAGCGGGTATGAAGGTGTGTTCCCCCACGTTGGATAATATACGTAATTCACTAAAATATATTCACACTCCTCGCAGACAACAAGAGTTTGGTAGTCTCTATTTGTCTGCAAATATTAAGAAGAAGAAATTCCAATCGGATGTCAGACATCGTTGGAATTACACGTACCTGATGTTAGAATCATGTCTAGGATACGAACATGTGATATCCAACTACGTCAATAGTAAGAGTGACGAACTTATTATTGACGACACTGACTAGGCTTCAGGAATTTCATTTATGAAATTCCTGAAGATTTTTTATGACAGGACGAACATGTGTTCATCGGTTTATATGTCAACGACTTGCATTGCACTCCGGTGAAAATGCAACATTAGTAGCATGTTTAGGAAGTATTGAGCTGACCCGACACTTAGCCATATGGTTGCAGAGATGGAAACCAAGTACTTGAAGTACTGGTCCACCGTTCCATCTCTTTATTGCCTCACTGCATGCATGGACCCTAGGGTTAAGGTGGAAGGGGTAGAAAACACCCTGACCTACATTTCCTCGTGCATGAACCTGGAAGAGCCACCTGAAGTGTTCATTCACGAGAAGTTGACTGACCTGTTCACATACTACGATACTAGGCATGGTGGTGGTAGTAGTGAGACTATGATTACGGACATTGATACCTTGTTCAAAGATGACGATTATTCCATTCAGCTAGCAAGGGGGAAACGTAGGGTGGACCATTACATAGGAGCGAGCTTTCTAGGTACTTAGATACTGATTACTGCTCAATCCTATCACATTCTGATACTAAGAATCTTGATATATTACAGTGGTGGAAATCATATGAGTCCACATTTCCCGTGTTATCGAGGATGGCACGGAATCTAATGACTCCTCCGGTGTCAAGCTTAGCATCGGAGTCTGCTTTTTCTGTTGCAGTGAATGTGATTTCGGATAGGAGATCGAGATTACGTCCAGATATTATTGAGGCCTTGGCGTGTTTGAAAGATTGGAAGGATTCGAGGTTTATCATATATGATTGTGCTGGAGCTGGGATTGGGATAGAGACTGCAGCCACATTCACTACGATAGTGGGGGAGTTGATTGATGATGATGATGATTCATATAATACTGATCTTGATGTTGCGGCTAATGATGCTCATTATATGCTGATTGAAGATTTATGATGATCTATTGTTTTTTGATTTCGATGTTTTGTTTTTTATTGATTGTATACTTTATTTATACGTTATGTTGAAACTGTAATTTGTTTGGGTAGGACCTTCGGTATCAAATGGCTGATGGTCATTTTTCATTTGAGTTGCTTATGTTTTTTTATTTTTATTTTTTTTAACAAAATGTATTGATTTATTTTTTTGTTAAAATTTTGATTTAAAAAATTTATAACTATATTATATAAATCTAATAAATTGTAAACTAATTTTATAATACATTATAAAAAAAATTTTAAACTTTGTTATTTAATAAATTTTAACATTTTTTATATTATAAATATATAATATTATACATTATCTAAAATTGTATATATAATTTAATAATTTATATAAATAAAATAAAAAAGAAAGTTCAAAAAAAAAATTTTTACTGGCCCGTACGGCCAGGCCGGGCCCGAGCAGGCCCGGCATGGCACGGCACGATCTGCCGTGCATGCGGGCCGCGCGGGTCCAGGTTTTTAAAATATTGCCGGGCCAGGCATGGTACGGTATAGTAACCGTATCGGGCATGGCACGGCACGGTATAGTAACCGTGCCGTGCCTTGCCCTGCACGAAGGCACGCTTGTACCCAAAAAAAACGGGTCGGCTGGCCAGGCCGGGCCCGTTTGACACTTCTATCTCTAGGTCTATCAGTTTGTCAACAATCTATCTATCAATCTATTTATCAATCTATCTATCAATCTATCTATCAATATGTCTATTTATTTATCTATAAATCTTTTATCTATCTATGTATCAATGTGTCTATAAATCTATCTATGAATATGTCTATTAATATGTCTATCAATCTATCTATCAATCTAACTCTATATATCTATCTACAAATCTATCTATTAATTTTTCAATATATATATCTATCTATATATCTTTCTAGCTATTGATATGTCAGTCTATCTATCGTTCTATCTATCTTTTTGTCTATCTATCAATTGATCAATTTATCTTCTATCTAACTATCAATTTGTCTATCTATCAGTATACCAATCAAATAGTTTATCTTCCTATTAATCTATCTATCAATGTGTATATCAATATATATATCATTCTATCTATCAATATGTCTATCTATCTATCTATCTTTCTTTCTATCTATGAATCTTTCAATTAATCTTTTTATTGAACTATTTATGTCTCCATCATTTTATCTTTTTAGTTGTCTTTATGTCTATCTATCAATCTATCTCTGTATCTATTTGACTATAAATCTATATATCTATCTATCTACCTATCTTTCTATGTATTTGTCTATCTATCTGTCTATCTTTTTATCTATCCATCTATATGTCATATTCTATATATATATCTGTATGTTTGTCTGTCATTCTATCTGTATAACTATCCATCTATCTAATTTTGTGTGGTGTGTGTGTGTGTATCTATTTGTCTATCTTTATATATATATATAATGTGTATTTATCTATATGTCTATCAAATTATATATCTATTTGTATATCTTTCTAAGTATCTACCTACCTATCTATCTATCTATATATCTGTCTATATATCTATTGGTCTATCTATCTATCTATCTACCTATCTATATGTATATCAATCTGTCTATCAAACTATCAATTAATCTATTTATCAATCTATCTATCAATTTGTATATCAATTTGTATATCAATTTGTTTATCAATTTGGCTATCATTCTATCAATCAATCTGTTTATCTATCTTTTTATGTATCTATTTGTTAATCTATCTTTTATCTCTCTATCTATCTATATATTTATCTGTTTGTCTATCTATTTGTATATCTATATATTTATCTATCAATTTATCTAACTATTAGTATATCTATTTATCTATCTATCTATATATCTATCTATTTATCAATATCTCTATAAATCTATCTATATGTGTCTATCAATCTTTCTTTAAATTTGTCTATCAATCTATCTTTCTATATATCTATCTATCTAGATATTTATATATATATATATATATATATATCTATATTTAATAAATGTATCTATCCATCTGTCTATAAATTGATCTATCTTATCTGTCAATTAATCTGTCTATTTATCTACCTATCTATCATTCTATCAATATGACTGTATTTATTTTCTATATATCTTTCTATTTATATATCAATCAATCAATATATCAATCTACCTATCTAATTTATCTATCTACATACTATCTATTTGTCTGTATAATACATCTATCTACTGATCTATCTATCTATCTATCAATATGTTTATATATATGTCAATCTATTTGTCTATCTATGTGTTTATCTATCTTTGAATCAATCTGTCTATCAATCTGTCTATCAATTTTTGTATCAAACTATCTATCTATTTATCTATCTATTCATCTATCTTTATATATATTTATCTATCTATCTGTCTATCAATTTATTTATGTCTATTTATCAATCAATCTATCTATCTATATATCAATTTATTTATCAATTTGTCTATCTATCTCTCAATTAATCTGTCTATCAATCTATCAATCAATATATATATCAATATGACTATCTATTTGTCGATCAAAATATTTATCTATATCACTATCAATGTATCTATAATTTATATAATCAATCTGTCAAACTATCTATCTATCAATCTATTTATTAATCTATCTATCAATCTGATTATCTATCTCTATATATTTGAATGTAATTATCAATCTATCTATCTATATATCTATCTAAATATCTTACTATTAGTTTATCTATTTGTATATATATCTATCTATCTTGATATCTATCTATCTATGTATCTATTTTTTCTATCTTTTTGTCTATCTAACTATCTATCTATATATCTATCAGTCTAATAATATTTCTATCATTTTATCTATCAATCAATCAATCTATCTATATATCTATCAATCATGTTTTCTGTCTATAAATGTATCAATTAATATGTCTATTTATATCTATCTAACATTCTATCATTTTATAAGTCTATTTGTAAATCTATCTATCTATCTATATGACTATCAATCTATAAATCTATATATGTATCTCTTTCTATATATGTCTATCTTTCTGTCAATCTATCTTTCAATCTTTTTCTTTATCTATCCATCTATTTGTCTATCTATATGTCTATCTATCACTCTTTCCATCATGAAATCTAACTATCTATATATCTTTATATCAATTTGTCTATTTATCTATATATCTATCTATCTATCAGTCTATGTATCTTTCTATCTTTCTATCAATCTTTCTATGTATTGTCTATCTATCTATCGATCTGTTTTTCTTTCATTTTATCTATCTATCTATATATTATATATATCTTTCAATTTGAATATTTATTTGTCTATCTATCTTTATATCTACCTGTCTATCAATTTATCAATTTGACTATCAATCTATCTATTTATCTATTTGTCAATCAATTTGTTTATCAATCTATCTTTCAATAATTCTATCAATTTGTATATCAATCTTTCTATCAATCTGATATCAATTTACCTATCTGTCTATCTATCATTGTATCTATCAATATGTTTATTTAGTTTCTCTATCTACCTATCTATCTGTCTGTCTATCTATCTACTTGTTTATCTATCTATCTTGAAGAATATCTATCTGTTTATCTATTTATCTATCTATTTTTCAATCATTCTCTCTA
>JAREIK010017153.1:0-28888 GCA_029783825.1 Sapria himalayana
ACAAAATCTCTCTTATCCGGCTTTCCCTCGAACCGGGAAGCTATTTCTTTCTACTCTTATCTCCTGCCAACTGCAAAAAAAGACAAACACTAACAACAAATCATTAGATTAATAATTTTCAGCCCTTTATAGGGCTTACTCAGCCCTTTATCGGGCTTAAACAAACCCCCCCTCTCCCCCCTTTTTTCAATTAATTCATGTTTTTTGAAGCCTAATATACGGAAATGCAATTTTATCTAATCTATTAGTCCTTTGAATTTTCCAGGTATATTCTCCCCTCTAAATTTTGTGATCCTTTTCTCATTCCTTCTTCCGCTAATCTATCTGCAATCATGTTCGCTTCCCTATAAATATGCTTAATTTCTCCTTTTATTTCTCTTAGAATGCTTCTAATATTATCAATCTCTTCTTCAAATTGCCATAAATATATCTTTCCCTGTACTAGGTCCACTAGTATTTTTGAATCCACCTGTGCTTGAACCTTTTGGTAATTATTAGATTTACAAATTTGCAAACCCTTTTGTAGGGCTATAATTTCTGCTTGCAAGGCAGAAGATGCTATATCCCTTGATGTGAACGCTTTCAGTACCTCTCCTTCCTCATTTCTTATTAAACCTCCTCCACCAGCTTCTCCCATTTCTCTTTAAAGCTTCATCAGTATTTAGTGTTAGACTGCCTTCTCATGTTTATTCCAGTTAACTATTTTAATAATTGGCATTTTTTTTGCTATTGTTGCAAGGTGCCATTCTTTTATTCTATCTTCCTCTTTTTCATGTTTTCCACTTTTATTGGATTACAAGCCGTAATGAAAGCACTCTTTTTTTATTTCTTCCAAAATGACATTATGTTCCATTTTTACATTATCATATCTACTTCTGTTTCTAGCTTTCCATATGCACCATAGCACTATATGCGGAATATAACTTCTAATCCATTTTAAGATATTATTCTTTGTTTGTTTTTTTGACCAGTTTTCTAGTCTATTTCTTAAATTAACTGTACTTCTTTCAATATTAGCTTCAATTTCTAATTTATTCCACACTTTTATAGCTATTTTACCCTTAGAAAATAGGTGATCCGAGCTCTCTATATCTTGATGGCAGCATTCACATCTTGATGCTAATTTTATGCCCTTTTTCTGAATATTCGCATCTAGAGGGACAATGTTAGACATGATTTTCCATGATAAAACATTAACTTTTTGAGGCAAATCTTTTTCCCAGTGTAATTTAAATTGTAAGGGTTTTCTGCTTCTTACTAGCTCCTTGGCACTTTTTAATGTGAAGTTTCCGTTTGGATTTAAAGTCCATTTCCACCCACTTTTCGTTAGTATTGTATGCTTTTCCACGCTGCTTTGTGTTCACGCATCATTTTCCAGCTTCTAGATGTTTTTTATATTTTTAAAAGCATTGTTTCCTAACCCATATTTAGCTTTTACGAATGCCACCCAGATGTTTTTATCTGATTTTATTTCCCACCAATTCTTACATGCCCACGCTTTGGATATATCTTTAGGCTGATCAAGCCTAATCCTCCTCCTCTTTTGGGTAACATAAATCTCTCCATTTTTTCCAGTGCAGCTTATTCTTCCCTTCTCTTTTACCCCATAAAAAAATAGCCATTTCTCTTTCTAGTTTTTTAATAATTATATTTGGAGGTTGTGCCGTCATTAGTATATGTATTAATGAACTATGTAGCACATGGGTAATTAGTGTAGTTCTTCCTGCCATATTAATAGGTTTCTTTCCAGCCGGCAATTTTATTCTTTAGTTTTATCCAATAAAAATGCAAAATATTCCTCCTTACTCTTCCTTCATAAAATTGGGCATCCCAGATACAATAATGCTCCTTTACACTGTGCAAAACCTGTGACTCTTTAATCTTGAGAGCAATGTTTTCTGGTGCTTTGGCTGCTATCACAAGTGACATTTATTCTTATTAAGCCTTTTGGCCTGTTTCTTCTTCTAGTGTTTGTATAAGCTCCATCAAGTTTTCCATTGATTGCTGCTGGCATTTGTAAATATGATCACGTCATCAGCGTATGCCAAGCAGCATATAATGTTTGGGCTGTCTGTAGGCTAAGAGGTTGCCATTTCTAACCTTCTCTTTTAAGTTTACTATAAAAAGATCTAAATAACTATTAAACAAAGAGGGGGACAATGGTCCCCTTGCCTGAGACCTCTGGTTGGTTTAAATTCTTCACCAGTCTGGCCATTTATAAGAATTTTAATCCAAGCACTAGATATACATCTATATATAATATCTATCCAAAATTCTGAAAACCCCATTTTTCTCATTATATAGCAAAGTATATTCCATTCTACTTTATCAAATGTCTTAGCTAAATCTAGTTCATGATTACATTATGACCCCTGACCTTAGTCCCTATATCTCTTATCATTTCTGATGTTAAATTAATGTTTTCAGTTATCAGCCTATTTTTAACAAAACATGCTTGTTCCGCTCTATTATGTTTGGTAATATTTTGCTCAATCGTTCCTGTAACAATTTGGCTAATATTTATATATGGTATTACATAAACTAATTGGCCTGTAATCTTCTCCTTTTTGAGGATTTGTTTTCTTAGGTATCAAAACTATGTATGAGCTGGACCATGTTTTTGAGATTTCCGCACCCGCGAATATCCAGTTGATAGCTTCTAAAACATCTTTTTTTATTATATTCCAGCTTCGTTGGAAAAATGCATTATTCTAGCCGTCTGGTCCTGCTAAACTATCTTTATTTGCATTAAAAACTGCATTCTTCACTTCTTCTTCCGTAGGAAATTCTGCTAGCATTTTGTTGTCTTCTTGCGTGACTTTTCTTTTAATTTTCTCCATTAGTGTAAAGTTTCTATTTGTATTTATCCCGCTTAGATGCTTTTTAAAAAATTCTTCTAATTCAATTTTAATATCTTCCTCCTTTTCAACCCACTCTCCGTTAGCTCTTTTAAGACCTTTTATTCCTAATCTTTGCGACTTAATTTTTGTCATTGTATAGAAAAATTTCGTGTTTTTATCTCCATCCTTCAACCATTTAACTTTCGCTCTCTGTTTCCTGTAAATTTCTTCCATGTGCATTCTTAGCTTTAATTCAGCTTTAGCTTTATTAACTTATCTTCTGGTTTTTTTATTTTGTATATTTTCATATTCTTTCTCTATTGTTATGGCTTTCTGCTCCGCTTCTTGAATTTTCATGGCCACATTGCTAAACACTTCTTTATTCCATTTATTGAGAGCAGATCGTAATGCTCTCAGTTTTTGTACCAATCTCTGCATGGGGTTACCCGGAATCAGTTTTTCCCATGTATTTTTGACTATAGATTCAAAATCCTTGTGTAAGCCCCACATATTTTGGTATATGAAGGCCTTCTGGCTTACCTTCTTTTTTCGAAGGCTTACCAGGAGCGGGCTATGATCTAAACAAGTTCTGCTTAAATGCTGAACTTTAACTTCCCCCATAACATCTAACCATTTTGTATTAAGTAATACTCGATCAAGTCTAGACCAGATCATTTTCTTATTCTTCCAGTTATTACTCCAAGTGTAATTTGTACCTAGGTATTCAACCTCCATTAAACTTGCATTTGCAATAGCCTCATTGAATTGAGTCATTGCTACCGGATTTGGTGTCCTGCCTCCCTTCTTTTCCGATGGGCTTCTAATTATGTTGAAATCTCCTCCTATAATCCATGGGGATTTAGTGAGTGCTATTTTTCCCATTTCATGCCAGAGCGTTTTTCTTTCCTCCTATAATCCATTTCATGCCAGAGCTATTTTTCCGATGGGCTTCCAGTTATTATTCAATTTGCCTTTCTGTATATATATATTAATCTATTAATTTGTTTATCTATCTATTTGTATATCTATCTATTTGTATATTTATCTTTCAATCTATCTATCTATATGACTATATATTTATTAGTCTATCAATCAATATTTCTATCTATTTCTCTGACTATCTATTTCTCTGACTATCTGTTTATCTATATATCTGTCCAACGATATATGTGATTATAAGCTATTTATTAGTTTGTCTATCTATTTAACTATCTATTTGTCTATTTATTTATCAATCTATAAGTCAATCCATCTATCTTATTTTATGTATATTTGTCTATATGTATATTTGTCTATATGTCTATTTTCAATCTATCTATTTCTCTATCTATTTATTTATCTATCTACCTATATATCTATCAATAAATCTTTCTATCAATCAATCTATCTCTTTATATGTCTATATGTCCATATATTGATCTATCTCTTAGTCTTTCTATTTTTAAATCTGACTATTTGTCTATCTATCTATTTATCTAACTATCTACCTCTATATATATTTATATCTATTTGACTATCTTTCTATCTGTCTACATGTCTATCAGTCTAAATCTTTATCTTTCTAATTATCTATATATCAATATGTTAATCTATATATCTCCCTTTCTATATGTCTGTCTATCTCTCTATCTTTCTATCATTCTTTCAATCTATTTGTCTATTTGTTTATTTTTCTATCTATATCTATCTGTCTATATGTCTATCTTTCTATCAATCTATAATATCTATCTCTCTTTCTTTGTTTATATATGCCTATCAATAAATCTATCTATTTGTATATCAATATATTGGCATATTTATTTATCTGTTAATTTGACTATTTGTCTATATGTATATCTATGTATCCATCAATCTATATATATGTCTATCTATATATATATATATATATTTATCTATAAATCTATATACTTTCCTATCTAACTATATGTTATTCTATCTATCTATCTTTCTATTTGTATGACTTTCTATTTACTTATTTGTCTATTTTTCTATATGTTTATCTATCTATCTATCTATCTATTTATCTATTCTTTATCTGTCTATCTATGTAAATGTCTATCTATGTATATGTCTATCTATGGATCTATCAATCTATTTGTCAATCAACTAATTAATCTATATATCTATATACCTATATATCTATATATATCTCTCATCATGTATAAGTCTATCTATCTATAAATCAATCTTTCTTTCTATCTCTCTATTTTTCTAAATGTCTACCTTTCTATATCTCTATCGATTTATTTATCTATGTATATATTTATTTATCTCAATCTAACTATTTGTATATTTGTATAATTGTCTTTTTGTATATCAATTTATCTCTCTATCTACCTGTCTATCTATTTGTCAATCTATATATCTATAAATGTATCTATATATCTATTTGTCTCCTGTCTCTTATCTGTCTATCTGTTTATTTATCTATCTATGTATCTTTCTATATGTTTATCAAACTATCTATGTATTTGTCAATCTATCTATCCGTCAAGATATCTGTCTATCTATCTATCTATCTGTCTGTCTATCTATGAATCCATATGTCTATCTATATAATTGTCTATCTATCTATCTATCTAATTGTCTATCTATCTATCTGTCTATATATCTGTATATATATATATCTATCTGTCTATGTGTCAATCTATCTATCGATCTATCTATCTATTATATATCATTCTATCTATCTTTCAATCAATCAATCAATATATCTATCTATTTGTCTATCTATATATCTATCTATATCTCTATCTCACTATCTATCTAACTTTTTATCTATCTATCTATCTATCAGTCAATCTATTCATTTATATATCTATCAATTTATCTAACTATATATCTATCTATCTTTATATCTTTTTAACAATCTATCTATTTATCTATCTATCTTTCTTTGTATTTTCTTTCTTTTTTTCTTTCTATCGATCGGTCTATCTATTTACCTGTCTACTATCTATCAGTAAATCTGTTATTCTGTCAATTTGTCTAAATATATAGTTATCTATCTATCTTTCTGTCTATTAGTCTATATGTTTATATGACTATCTGACAATCTAATTAAATGACTAAATATCTTTTTATATATCTATTTATTAATCTATTTATATATTTATCTATCTAGCTATATATCTTTCTGTCTACATATCTATATGTCTATCTATATATCTATGTATCTGCATGTCTGTCAATTTGTCTATCTATCTTTCTATCTATATATCTATCTAATAATCTATCTATCTATCTCTCTATTTATCTAGCTATCTTTCTGTCTATGTATCTATATATGTGTCTATCATTCTATCTATCAATCTATCTATATATCTTTTTATTGGTTTGTCTATCTATCTTTAATCTATCTCTCTATCTATCTTTCATTCTTTATATCAATCAATCTATCTATCTATTTGTCCATCTATCTTTTTATTTGCTTAGAAGTCTATCTATAAACCTGTCTATCTATCTATTTTCTATCTGCCTATCTATCTATTTGTCTATCTTTCTATCTGTCTATTTATCAAATTATCTATTTGTTTTTTTATCTATCTATCAATCTGTCAATCTGTCAATCTGTCAATCTGTTATCTATAAATCTATCAATCTGTCAATTTGTCTATATATTTATCTGACTATATGTCAAAATATCTTTCTGTCTATCTATATATTTGTCTTTCTATCAATATATCTGTCTATCTACCTATTTGTCTCTATGTGTTTTTTTCTATCTTTCTTTTGGTTAATCTGTCTAATTCTATCTATCTGTCTATATGTCTATCTATCTATTTATCTACCTATTTGTCAATTTGTCAATTTGTGTATCTTTCTATCTATCTATTGAGCTAGCTATCATTTTATCTATATATATTACAATTAGTCTATCTATCTATCTACTTTTCTATCATTATGTTGTTAATTTGTTTATCTATCTATCTAGATATCAAAAGATCTATCTATGTAACTATCTACTTGTCTATATATATATATATATTTATTTATTTATTTATTTATTTGTTTGTCTATCTATTTGTCTATAAATCTATCTATGTGGCTATATTTTTATTTGTCTATCTATTTATCTGTTTATCTGCCTATAAATTTATATATTTATCTAACTATCTAACTATCTATCTATATGTCTATTTATCTATCTATCTGTCTTTCTTTTTATTTATTTTTTTATATATCTATGTATCTATTTATCTTTTTGTCTATTTGTATATGATTATATCTCTTTCCCTATCTATCCATTGATTGATCGATCTATCTATCTATATTTTATCTATCTATCAATTTATCTATCAATCTATCTATTTGACTATGTATATATCTTTTCAATTTATCTATTAATCTGTTATATCTATCTATCTGCATGTCTTTCTATCTATCTATCTTTCTTTCTTTCTTTCTTTCGATCTATCAATCTATCAATTAATTAATCAATATGTCTATTTATATATCTATCTATCTATCTATCTATTTATTGATATATTTCTCTACTTATCTATCTATCTGTCTGTCTGTGAATCTATCTTTCTATATATCTATCTTTCTTTATTTCTATATATATATATATATATATATATATATATATTTCTATCTATTTATTTATCTATGTATCTATCTAACTTTCTATCTATTTATCTAACTATAAATCAATCTATCTTCGACTGTCTATGTATCTATCTATTTATTTATCTATATTTCTATCAATCAATCTATCTGTCTATTTGTCTATCTGTCTATCTCTCTATCTATTTGTCAATTTATCTATTTATATGTATATCTATGTTTCATTATATATATATATATATATATCTCTATCTAATTATATATTTGTCTACATGTCAGTCTATCTAGCTATCTATCTATCTATCTATTTATCTTACTTTCTCTCTATCTATCTATGTGCCTACCTATTTATCAAATTATCTATCTATTTATCAAAATGTCTCTGTCTATTTGTCAATCTATCTTTCTTTCAAAATATCTATATAGCTATCTATCTATCTATATATCTGTTTATCTATTTATATGTCTATCTATCTGTCTATCTATCTATCTATCTGTCAATGTACCTATTTGTCTATCTATTTATTTGTCTATCAGTTTATCCATCTATCTGTTTGTCTATCTATCTATTTATATATCTATCTATTTGTCTATCTATCTATCTATTTATCTGTCTATCTATCTATCAGTCTATCTGTCTAGTTATCTTTCTATCTAACTGTCTATTAATCTATCTATCTTTCAATCTATATTATATATGTATATCAGTCAATCTGTCTACTAGTCTACCTGTTTATATGTCTACCTATCAACCTATCCACATATATACGTGTCTACCCGTCTATCTATCAATTAATCAATCAATATGTCTATTTATATATCTATCTATCTATTTATTGATATATTTCTCTACTTATCTATCTATCTGTCTGTCGGTCAATCTATCTTTCTATATATCTATCTTTCTTTATTTCTATCTATCTATCTATCAATATATATATATATATATATATATATATATATATATATATATATATATATATATATATTTCTATCTATTTATTTATCTATGTATCTATCTAACTTTCTATCTATTTATCTAACTATAAATCAATCTATCTTTTGACTGTCTATGTATCTATTTATTTATTTATCTATATATCTATCTATCCATCTATCTGTCTATTTGTTTATCTGACAATCTCTCTATCAATTTGTCAATTTTTCTATTTATCTGTATATCAATGTTTCATTATATATATATATATCTATCTAATTATATATTTGTCTTCATGTCAGTCTATCTATCTTTCTATCTATCTATTTATTTATCTTACTATCTCTCTATCTTTCTATGTTTCTATCTATCTATCAAATTATCTATCTATTTATCAAAATGTCTCTGTCTATTTGTCAATCTATCTTTATTTCAAAATATCTATATAGCTATCTATATATATATATCTATTTATTTATTTATATGTCTATCTATCTATCTATCTGTCTATCTATCAATGTACCTATTTGTCTATCTATTTATTTGTCTATCAGTCTATCCATCTATATGTTTGTCTATCTATTTATATATCTATCTATTTGTCTATCTATCTATATATCTATTTATTTGTCTGTCTATATATATGTCTATCTATCTATCAGTCTATCTGTCTAGTTATCTTTCTATCTAACTGTCTATTAATCTATCTATCTTTCTATCTGTATTATATATGTATATCAGTCAATCTGTCTACTAGTCTACCGATCTATATGTCTACCTATCAACTATCCACATATATACGTGTCTACCCGTCTATCTATCTACCTTTCTATCTATGTACATGTCTACCTATCAACCTCTTCACCAACCTATATGTGTAACTGTCAACTTGTCTACCTGTATATCTTTCTACCTATATACCTATCTACTTGTCTATCTGTCAATTTATCGACTTGTCTACCAGTCTACCTATCTATGTGTATACCTATCTACCTGTCTATTTTTCTACCTTTCTACCTGTCTACCTATCTACTTGCATAACCATCAACTATCTACATGTCTACTTGTCTACCTATCTACCTATCTACATGTCTATCTCTCTACATATCTATCTATTTATCTATCTATTTGTCTGTCTGTCTATCTATATGTATATCTATCTAATTGTAATATCTATCTTTTTGTCTATTTTTATATCTATCTATCTATCTTTCTGTCTGTGTGTCTGTTTGTCTATCTATTTATCAATCTATCAAAAAATCAATAAATAAATCAAACTATCTTTTTATCTTTATATCTATCTATCTATCTATCTATCTATCTATTTGTCTATCAATCTATAGGTTTATCTATCTACCTATTTATTTATCTATCTATTTTTAAATATAAGCTACGACTAAAGAGACTAAAGAGACATATAAACTTTGGCTAAGCAAGGAAAAGGAATAAGATAGCCTCCATATATAAGAGCTTTTTAATGTCTTTACTTTAGCATGGGAGGCGATCCTTAAACTTAGAACCTAATAAACACTGCCCTTAGCCCACAACCAGATCAGAAGGAAGGTCAGACAGAGACTTCCAAATTTTTTTAAGGAGAAAGAAAACCAAGGTATCCAGCCTAGGCATTTATAGCCGCACTACTGTAGCACAATAGCGGATAATCTACATTATCATTTACCATAGGTGAAGCAAGGATACAAAAATAAATCACTCAGTTAGCCCTTAATGAATAACTTAAGAAAGCTAGCCCATCCTATTGGATTTCTAGGTCTTCTTCGAGCCAGGCCCAGTTAGAGAGCCAGCTCTAAGGCCTGGCACTAAGCCAGTGCTAAGACCATTACACCCTAACCCCTTATGTGGGAGTTTCATTCTGTATGTCTTTCTTGTAATAGCCAGTTGAAGTGCTTGTCGCTAGGAGTTTTCTTGGAAGTTCCATTCCATCTTGTTCAATTATGGTTTCTAGTTATCGTCCAATGAGCAAGCCAATTAGAGATGTTCTTTATTTAGGGTATGTCCTAGTCAGCAAGTTATGGTTCGGTTCAGAAACGTATAATGGAGAAGCTCCACTAGTTCTTCCTTTAGAGACAGTAGAAGTTTAAGGAGAAGTACCGACAAGTGAACCATCCTAGTAGTTGTTGTGCCTTTTATTTCTCTTGAAGGAGGTACGTAAGAGGGGTTAGAGTTTAGTTTGAGTTATTGGGGGTCAGAACCTTAGAGCTAATAGTGCTAATTCGTGGGATGAAATGACTTCTTTTATAAAGGGAAGGGTGGCCGAAGATCAGGAGTGGTGCAGCCTTATTATTAGAGAAAGGGGGAAGGGTGCTCGTAGATCAAGCTGGTCGTCCTTACTATTATTATAAGGGGAAGGGTGGTCGTAGATCAAGCTGGTCGTCCTTACTATTATTATAAGGGGAAGGGTGCTCGTAGATCACTTTATTCAATAGGCTGATTGTAAATCTATTTTTTCTCATAATAGGTTGGGTGGGAAATCGAAAGAATAGAAGACCTGCCCAGTCCTCTATCTCAGTCTCGACAAAAGATAAGAGGAAGGGCACAGACAAAAGAGTGGACAGAAGCTTAAATAGCTAATTGAAGGGTCCCCCGACAAAAGCTAATTTGAAAGTGCTATCGTGGAACATTAGAGGCATGGGCTGTCGGAAGAAAATGACAGACCATCAAACAGTTTTTCTTATCAAGGCAAGGTGGTATATTTGAGAAAAAACTAGAATATACTAGAGAGAAAGATAAAACCAGATATTTTCAAGGGACTCCATATTAAAAGTATGTTTATTTTCCAATCAGTGTCTAAGAAGCATTGTTAACACAAATTTATTTACTGTGATCCCCGAGGGTATCTGCCTAGTCGTGGCACTCTTTCTGACACATAAATCCTCATGAAGACAAGCAGCTATATTCAACATCCACGGTCCTACGTCTTAGAAGCCAATTCCTTATAGAATTGACTCTGACCTCCTTAGAGAAAAACTCCGCTTGTTGCTTGCAATGGGTGACTTCAACTTTATCAAAGGAACACAGAGATACAAAGGGGTGGCAGAACAGGAAATACATCACTCGGAGGATTTCAAAAAAATGCTAGCAACCCTAAATCCAGAAGACATAACTCTAGTGCTTTCTTCACATGCACAAGAAAAAGGAAGGAAGGAAAGGGTAGGTGGAACGTATTGATCGAATGCTAGTTAGTGAAAGATTTTTTTCCCAAACAGTGCAATGATAAAGTGCTTTCAAACTACTATCGGACTAGAAACCTATTGAAGTCTAATGCTAATGCCAAAATTGGGTCCAATTCCGTTCAGATTAGAACAAGACTGGTTCAAAGATCCCTTGATGGGATCATAAATCAATCAAGTTTGGAAAAAAAATGATTGAATAGAAAAAATTTCAAAGAAAAAAAAAAGATCGGACCCCAGTCCGGTCGGATAGCTTCCAGTCAAACAAATGGCTTTCGTTAGCTAGCCGAATCACCCTTATCAAAACGACCCTCACAGCCATGGCTATAGAGGTTCAATCAACTCAATTTCAAATTTTTTTAATCAATTTTATCATAACCTTCGATAAGGAGTGACTGTGAGCTAGTGAAGGCTCGTTTAGTTGACAGCGAGCGGGAACATAAAGCTATCAGGTTTGGAACCCTTGTCTTGTAAAGGGGCTTGGAGATTTTTGCATGTTCGATTAGTGAGCATCACATCTTCCATCAATCAATCGGTTCACTGATCCATCATTCTTTATCGTGCATGATCACACACAACAACAATCCTTTCTTGTTGAAAGAAATCTTACGTGATGCCGATGCATGAACCCCCCATCGCCCCTTAGTAAGCTCCATAAGCCAGCTCTTCATTAGTTGGCCCGTCCCCCTGGTAAATGAATGTTGGGTGCCTCCCTCCTCCCGAAAGACAGAATTCCGTCCTCAACCCTACAGAGCAAAGATAGGGGATGGATAGAGGAACAAGTACGGTAGGCACACTAAGTTTACCAACCTCTGTGGTCATACTCCTTCTTTTCCCCAACCCTATCACTTTGACCTCATTTCACATTTGTATACAAACATTGATAAGGATGAAGTGACTCGAGCAAAGCGAAGAGGGACAATGTGAATCACAAAAGTAGTGAACTATCTTTTTTTCTCCAACTTACACTACAATTGAAACTGGATCTCAGCTTGGAAAGGTCCTTTTGAAATTTACTTTCCTTTGTCCGATCCTACCGACATTTACTTTGCTTACTTTCCCACCAGCCTTGCCGGCTTTCACAATATCTTTCTTACGAAAGTTTCATTTTAATTTTTTTTTTCATTTCAAAAGATACTTCAGCTACAACAGGAGTGGATTCGCTTTTCTCCCACTGGCTGAAAGGACACTCCTACTAAGTGGACAATGGCTGCAAGGTAACCAACCTTTACCTATAATCCTCTATCAATGGAACCCATTAGCTCCTAAATGAGGAATGAATAATAAATAATATGAGAGTATTCTGCCCGTCCCATCACCCTGACTTCAAAACTCCCTTACACACCAATCTGCCTGGATTGCTTGAGGACTGAAACAGGCTTGGCTCCACCACTTTTGCATGCCCTCGAAAAGTTCTATAAAGGAAATATAAAATAAATAGGGTAAGAGATTCCTATTTTCTTAGGGACTGCTATGGACCTATTCCCATCTAGGGCAAAATCCTATGGATCATCCCATTAAAGAAATAAGGATAAAGGCTTCAGAAAGACTAGATGTTCTTACCACTTGAACTATACTGACTATGAATAGAAGGAGGGCCTGCACTTTATATCTTCTTATATTGGGCATTTTACACAGCTTAAGGTCTATTTTAAAACTTTCTCGAATAGTGCAATTTCACACTTGATAAAAGGACTGACACTGGCTATCCAATAAAGATGAAAAATCAAAGACATCAAAGTAGTCCTACCTAGGAATCACAGATTGATTTTAAATGGGGCCTATCTTTTCCTATTGAAATTGAATCAAGATACTCTTGGGACCGTGATAATCTAGATATATATATATATTATATAATCACATATCACATCATTTCTCTCGGATTGAGAGAGTCCTCATCAGTGTGAGAGGATATGGCTCTTTAGCCTAGTTTTTTTTTTCTAATTCCATATTCCATAAATAGGCATCTAGATTCCCTTACGTAGGCTCATGCTTTCTTTACCATCCACACCACAAGTCCTTTCAAGTCTGTCTCTCTCTAAGACTCGAAATGAATGAAGATCATAGCGAAAGAAGAAATTGATAGTGTGGAGTACTTCGACATCATTTTCTTTGTCGAAATGGGATTTGTGTTCAGTGTACCCAAGGTACATTAAAATAATGAAGTGAAGAGAGAACTATTCACCTGCGGTAGACAAAATTAGGAGGGAGAGTCTTCATTTGAAAGCATAAGTCCAGGATTTCCTTCGATGGCGAAATCTGTGGTCCAGGTGAGTTCATTGTTTTCGAACCTACAGTGTCAAAGGATAAAGCAGACAAAGGCTAGGGTTTAAGAGATAGCTTTTTTTGATAGCTAGTTTTCACTTCGTTCCAGAAGTGGGAATAGTAGTAGAAGGAGTGGCATTCCAACATCAAATCTCCGCATCCGACAGTTTCGAAGTATTCTTCATATGCCCCAGCAATCACTAGGTCTTTCCCATCCCAAGGCAGAAGGTACTTAAAAGAAGTCTAAAGAGGAAAGCCGATAAGTGTGAACAAGAAGTTTCTGTACATCCGGCCATTCGTGGGATAAGGTCTGTATTGGCACAGCTCACATCTTTTGAAAGACAAAGGGTTATGCGTAAATCGCTAAACCAACAAACTAAAAAAAAGGATCTTATTCTTTTTGAGTGCCAAGCTAACTGCTCACAGCGGATTAGAAGGTAGTTCAGTCCTATCGGACCAGACACTTCATACCCGAGAGATAATTTAGCAAGTAATCTCCTTACATCAGACTTACTTTATATGCTCCGAAGAGGGCTTTTTAGTAAATATTTTGCTGTTAGTAATTATAGGCTTTGATCTATTCTTCCTATTCCTCATTCCACTTCCAAAAGAGCTAACCGTAGTTCTTGGGATCAGAGATGAATCAACTCCCACTCCTATTCTCACTTGAATCTTTATATACTTTATATAAGCATATGCACAAAATCGTAAACATACCTTCCTTCCTAATCTTAGAATCGTTCGTTAACACGGAGCGGTAAAAATAAGACTTGGCTGGAAAACGGACTAAGGCTCAGGCAAGGAACTTCTTGTTATATTTCTTTCAAGTCATGCTTTCCTCCTCAGGGTTTCCATCCGTAGAAAGAAAAGTAGTAAAAGAATGCTTCTTTTGAAGAGTTTGAGGGTAGATGGGATGAAAGAAGCAAGGAGCCTCCTCATAGCACTACTTCTCAGAGATAGAGTGATAGGATAAGAAAGCAGTCTATAGTGAAGTTTTCACTAGTAAACTACTTCTCTGCCCTTGTGGTGCAGTCTCCGTACTAGCGACTGAGCTACGGATACGATTTCTGACGAAAGAGTCCTCTTATTGATCGCCGCGTTGAGCTTTGCTTTAGGGAGGGGATACTACTTATTAGTTAGATTAGGCGGACAGTCTGTCCATGCTTTGTTCTTACGAAGACTAACCGGAAGGATAGTTTTCAAGGAGGTATATTGGCAGAGCAGGAAGATAGGCAAAGGGGGAAGCGACTAGAACTTCTCCTCCCAAAATCACCGGTAAGGCTATTGAGAAGGCTAGTGTTAGACCTTATTGAAGCGAATAAAGCTCAATGAATATTCTAAACTCATGGTAGCTCAAGAGTAGGAAAAGGTATGACAAGACTTGACATGCCAAAACTTCGCTCACGAGCTTGCAACGAGCCGGAGCGAAGGAGGGATTGTACCGCAGCTTGCTTAGAAACTGAAAGTCAAAGTAATCCTATTCCTCACTGCTCAGCTACCTTGGTATCCGTGTTAGGAAGTCAAAAAAACTCTTTGCCACCTGCCAATCATGTATGTTGAAGTCTCGGAAATAAGTCATTGACATTTATCGGAGAATCGACAGTTCGTTTCGTCTCGGGGAATCCTAGATCAATCATAGATCTGGGCAGAAGCACCCTTCCCTAAGCCATAAGATACCTTCTCCTAATTATCGGCGTGACACATATTCTTTCTTTTCTCGGAAGATGCAGCTATGGCCTTTTCGGCTTTGAAAGGCATTGTTAAAATTACACAGCAAACTCAACCAACAAAGGATGGCAGTACTTGAACCTCACATTCGCGAAAAAAATTGGTAACATCACTCCCTAGCAAAGGGGAGACCCCAATCAGTATGCATCTACATTTAGCATTACCTTCACCTTTCAATGGATTGGCTGCAGTAGCGGTTCCCTCTTAAGAAGATCAATAGTCTAATGCCTCTTATCCTTCAAGTGTTTATGGCAGAAAAAGAAAAGGCTTCATCTACCCTTTCAAGGGCCAGTTTTCTTATTGATTTGACATCTTGTCTTGCGTGTGCCGCCATGTTAATATCGAATGAAGTAGAGCCAGAAAGAAGGGCGATGATCCGCCCACACAATTGGTAGTATGAAAAGCATCCACTTATGGCCTATCCATTCCATACCCAAATGGAACTCTGAAAGGCTATGTATAGTTAACTGCCGGTGCTACTTCCTTAGTGAAGTATCCCATTTCGACTTCTATAGGGTTTGTTTACCGATCACAATTTCAGCATTACACCTCACTAGGACTTCTTTCTTCTCTTAGAGTCCTCTAGTGGGTCTTAGTGACTTCCTCTCTTATGAAAAGACTCCCACCCCAAGGCCTTTTATTGATAATCACTCTACTCATAAAGTTTTATTCTCCACCCACTGACTCTCACTTTCAGGTCTTTGGGTGTGCATACTATTCATATCCCTTAGTCCGTATAGAAAGGATAAACTTGATCCCAAGTCGAACCGCATATACATTCTCGTAATGGTCTTTTTTATGAGACCCCTTACCCCACCCCCCCATTGAACAACTTCAATTGCTGCAAAGTTTTAATTTCATAATGATTCTAAGGGCAATTCCACTCTGACTTTACTTTACCACTCTTGCAGCCCACTTTCCCTTATGAAACTTTGATAGGTTCTCCACATAACTGAGTTGCTGGTGACTCTACTAAGACTGCTCGATGCTACCTACTCAGGATGCTCTTTCATACACAACAAGCATGCCCACTCAGCTACAAAAGCTTAATATGAATTTTTCAATATATCTATCTGTCTATCTATTTATATGTTTATATACCAATCTTCTATATTCTATTTATTTATCTATCAATTTATCTATCTATCTTATCTTTCAATCAATCAATCTAACTTTCTATATCTATCTGGCTATATATCTATCTGTCTATTGTCTATCTATCAATCATTCTATCTATTACTTAGTCAATCTATCTATTTGTCAATCTATCAATCAATCCAATCAATATCTATCTATCTGTCTAACTATATATATATATATATATATAGTGTGTGTGTGTATGTATGTTTGATATAAGTTTACCAATCTACCTATCTATCTATTTACCTATCTAGATATCTACCTTTTACTATTTACTTATCTACATGGCGACTTATGTACCTATCTCTCTAGTCTACTTGTATATCACTCTACCTGTATACATGTCTACCTATCTACTAGTCTACCTTTCTACATATCTTCTTGTCTATATGTCTATCAGTCTATCGATTTATCAAAATATATATTATGTGTCTTTCAGTCTATCTATCTATCTCTCTATTTATCTACCTATACTCGTCTACTTATCTACCTTTTACTTATTCTTGTCTACATGTCTACCTTCTATATATCTACTAGTCTATCTATCTATCAGTCTATCTATGATCAGTCTATCATCTATCTATCTACTAATTTGTCTATCTGCATATCTATCAATCTAATAATTTGCCTATCTACTATCTGTATATATATATATCGTTTCTCTCTCACTCTCTCTATTTATTGATTAGTGTCTATCTTATGATATATATATATATGGTTATTTGTTATTGTCTATCTATTTGTCTATCTATCTATTTGTCTATCTATCTATTTGTATAGCTGTATATCTATATATTTGTATTTGTCTCTATATCTATCTGAAAATCTGTATGTCTATCTATCTTTTGTGTTTCTATATGTTTGTCTAGTTATCTATCTATCTATTTAATTATCTATCTATCTATTTATCTATCCACTTCTATCTATCTATCGATTATATCTGTCTGGTCTATCTATTGTCTTGCAATCGATAAATAAATAAATCAATCTAAATACTGTATCTATCTATCTATCTACCGATCTATCAATCAAGCTATCTATATAGATGTCTATTTGACTGTCTATCTATGTAATTATTTTCCTATCTACCTATTAATTTGTAAATCTTTCATCTATCAATTTGTCTATTTGACGATCAATCAATCTGTATATTTATCTATTGTCAATCTATATATCTTTCTTTCTATCTAACTAACTAACTATCTATCTATCTCTTTGTCTATCTATCTATTGTTTATCTATCTAACAATCTTTCATTCTATCATTATATCTGACTATCTAACTTATTATCTATCTATCTATTTCCTATTTATCAATCTTTCTATCTATATATCTATGTTTCTATTTGTCTATTTGTCTATTTGTCTCTCTATTTATCAAACTATCTGTAATGTCTATCTATCTATTGTCTTTCTATTTATTTGTCTAGCTATCTATCTATTTATTACTATCTATCGATTTAATTATCTTTGTATCTATTATCTATATATCTGTCGATCGATCAATCAATCAATCAATCATTATCTATCTGTTTATATATTTATCTATCAATCTATAAATCAATCAATCAATATGTGAATCTATATATCTATCTATCTATCTATCTAGCTATCTACTTATATGTCTATCTGACTATCTGTCTACAAAATTATTTACTATCTACATATTAATTTTTAAATCTTTCCATCTATCAATCTATCTATTTGACTATTAATCAATTTGTATATCTATCTATCATCTATCTATATATATTTATAACTATCTATCTATATATTTGTCTATCTATCTATTTGTTTATCTATCTATATATTTTTCTTTCTATCATTATATTAATCTATCTATCTAGTTATCTATCTATCTACTTTCCTATTTATCATCTTCTATCTAACTATATATATACCTATCTTTTTTTATATCTATTTGTCTATCTATCATTCTATCTATCTATCTATCATTCTATATGTCTATCTATCTATCTCTCTATCTGTCTATCTATCTACCAATCTACTTAATACCTGTCTACTTGTCTACCTATTCTACCTGTATATATATCAATCTATCTATCTATCTATCAATGTGTCATTTTGGTGTCTATCTATCTATCTATCTATATGTATAGCTATCTATTTGTCTATTGTTAATCATTATATCCTCTCTCACTATCTAGTTGTCTATTTGTCTATTTGTCTATCTGTCTATCTTTTATTTTTTATTTATCTATCTATCTCTCTAGTTGTTTATGCCATCACTATTTCTATGTCTAATTGTACAATAATATATATATCTATCTATCTATATATTTATCTATATATCTACTTGTCTATATTCTCAATCAAATCTTTCTAATTATCTATCTTTATATATGACTTTTGGTTATTCTGTCATTTGTCCTATCTATCTTATCTGTCAATATATCTGCTATCTATATTTCTTATTGTCTATATGCCTATCTATCTATATGTCTATTCTATCTATCTATCTATCTATCTATATGTCTATATGTTATCTATCTCTCTATCTATATGTCTATATTGCTATCTTTATCTGTCAATATGTTTATCTATATCTATCTATCTATCTATTTTGTCTAATCTATCTGTCTATATATCTATATATGTCTATGTATATCTGTATATCTGTGTATTTGTCAATATTTCAATATATCTAATTGTCTGTCTATTTATGTCTATCTTTCTGTGTATCTATCTATTGACTGAGCTATATATTTATTTATCTACCTATCTATCTACTTATTTGTTTATCTATTTATCTATCTATCTATCTATCTATCTATCTGTATATGAGTCTATATGTCTATATGTCTATATGTCTATAAATCTATCTGTCTATCATTCTATTTGTCTATCATTCTATTTGTCTATCTATTTAACTATCGATATTTTATTTATATCTATCTGATATCTTTGTCTTTCAATGTATTTGTCTATATGTCTAATTCTCTATGTCTATCTATCTATCTATCTATCGATCTGTCTATCTATCTATCTATCGATCTGTCATCTATCTATCTATCAATCTATTTGACTATATATCTATTTATCTATTTGTGTATATATTTATATGTCTATCTTTCTATATATCTTTATGTCTATCTGTCTATATGTATATAGGTCTATCCATATGACTATCTAAATATTTGCTCATCTATCAATCTCTCTCTTTGTGTATCAATCTATATTTATATCTATCTATCTTTATATCTCGCTATCTATCTATCTCTCTATCTTTCTACCCGTCTAACTATCTCTCTATAAATGTTTCTTTCCACCTATCTATCTCTGTCTCTAGCTTTCTATCTATCTGTCTATTTATCTATCTATTAATCTATCTATCTTTCTATGTATCTATCTATCTATTTGACAATTTATTTAACTATCTATATATTTAATTATAATCATTTCGATTTGTTTATCAATGTATCGATCTTTCTAATTGTATATCTATCTATCTGTCTATCTGACTATCAGTTATTATGTCTATTTATTTTTTATTTGTCTATTAATCTATCTATCTTAATTTCTATCTATCAATCAGTCTAGTAGTCTATTATATTATCTGTATATCTAGTTATTATTTTATCAATCTATCTAGTTATTTGTCTAAATGCCTCTCTATATATCTATCTATCTTTAATATCTATTTGTCTATTTATCTATCTATATGTCTATCTTTTTGTCTATTTGTCTATCTATCTATCAATCTGTCAATCAATCAATATATATATATATATATATATATATATATATATATATATATATATTTATTTATTTATTTATTATTATTTATTTATTTATCTATCTATCTATTTTTCAATCTATCTATATATCTATTTGTATATTTCTCTATATGTCTTTCTTTCTATTTATCTACCTGTCTATCCTTCTATATGACTATTTGTCTATATGATTTTTTTTCTATCTATCTATATTCATCTCATTCTATTTATCAATATAACTATTAATCTTTCTATCTGCTTGTCTATCTATCTATCTATCTAATTGTCTATCTATCTATTTATCTATAGGTCTATCAATTTATCAATATATCTATATATCTATCTATGCATCTATCTATATCTCTATCGGTCTAGCTATCTACTATCTACCTATCTACATGTATAATAATGTATCTATCTATGTATCTATCTATTTGTCTATTTATCTATCTGTCTATATGTCTATGTTTCAACCAATCTATCAATCTATCAATTTATCTATCCCACTATCTATAGTCAATCTCCATATCTATCTACATATCGTTTATCTATCTCTCAATCAATATGTCTATTTGTCTTTCTATCTAACTATTTGTCTATCTATCATAAGTCAATATGTTTATTTGTCTTTCTATCTATCTAACTATCTATCTATCTATCTATGTGTCTATCTATCTATCTATATATCTGTCTTTTCTATCTAATTATCTTTCAATCTATCTATATATCTTTCTTTCGATATATCTATCTATATGTCTATGAGTCTATCAGTATATCTGTCTATCTATCTATATGTAGATCTATCTATCTGTCTATCTGACTATTTGTCAATTTATTTATCTTTCTATCACTCTAAATTGTATCAATCTATATGTCTATCTATCTATTTGTCTATCTAGCAATCTATCTATCTATTTGTATATATGTCTATCTATCTTTATATCTTTCTGTCTATCTATCTTCAATCTATCAATCTATCAATCAATCTATCTATCCATTTCCATCCGCTCTTCTCCTCTTTAAAATGAGATACAACTATTTCTTTCTGTTTTTCTAGAGGTTTCCAGGAATTCGAAGCATTTTTTCTATTCACCTTTTCATGTTCTACATATTTTGCTCTCATAAAGCTCGCCTAGAGGCTATCATTTTTTAGCCTCCACCAACCTTTACAGTCCCAGCATCTGCCATGTCCTGTAAAGATGTTAATCCTAATCCAGCTTCCTCTTTTGGGTAGCAAATATCCTCCCATATTTTCTAGTGAATTTTATTCTTTTCGTCTTTTTTCCCCCATAAAAAGTTAGCCATTGTGATTCTAATTTGTTTGTAATTTTTTTGGAGATGAATAATTGATAGAATATGCACTAATGTGCTTTGAAGGACATGAGTGATTAATGTGATCCTGCCCCCAAAGCCCAATAGCTCTTCTTTCCAACCTGCTATTTTTGTATTCATTTTATCCTGTAGTGATATTAAATATTCTTCTTTCAGTCTACCTTCATATATAGGAAATCCTAGATACATTAGCGCTCCTTTATTCTGGATAAATCTTGTGATGTTCTTTACTTTATTACTCACCTTTTCTGTTACTTTCTTTGCCAGCATAAACTGACACTTTTTTATATTTATCGCCTGCCCTGTCTCAGATTCAAATGTATGTAAATATCCATAAGGTATATCAAAGATCTTTTACTCACATTTGTACAAATTATAAGATCATCGGCATATGCCAGGTAGCCCAATTTTTGGAGTGTTTTTGGTTTTCTGGATGAAATGATCTTTCCTTTAGACTTTCTTTTCTTTAAATTTAGAATTAACAGTTCTAAATATATATCAAATAATAAAGGAGATAACGGGTCTCCTTGCCGTAAGCTTCTTTTGGGCTTAAATTCTTCTCATTTCGTCCCATTTAACAATGACTTTAACCCATACACTAGACACACATCTATATATCATATCAATGCATAAACTCTGAGAAGCCAATTTTCTCATAGTATAGTAGAGTATGTTCCATTCTACCCTGTCAAATGCTTTCGATAAGTCTAACTTTACTACTAAATTCTCCCCTCTTGTTTTAACTGCTATGTCTTTCATCATTTCAGAAGCTAATCTTATGTTTTCCGACATTAACCTATTTTTAACGAAGCCCATTTGCTCCTGTGATATAATATATGGCAAAATATCACTTAATCTATTTTGTAAAATTTTTGCTAAAATCTTATATATCGCATTACATAAACTTATAGGTCTGAAGTCCTCACATTTTTGTGGGGATTTGTTTTTTGATATCAAGACAATGAGAGAATTCGCCTATGTTTTAGGAATATCCGCCCCTGCAAAAAAACTAGAAATAGCAAGTACAAGATCTTTTTCAATAATTTCCCAGCATACCTGGAAGAAATTACTATTCCATCCATCTGGTCCTGCTGCACTATCTTTGTCCAGGCTGAATACTGCATTTTTAATCTCATCCCTATCCGGGATTTTTCCATCATTTGATTTTGCTCCTTAGTGATATTTAATTTGACTTCATTTATTAGTTTATCCCCTTCATGGATGTGCTGTCCGCATAGATGTTTTTTAAAAAGTCCTCAAATAGGGCTCTTATTTTATTATCTCCTTCCACCCATTTTCCTTCATCATTTTTTATACCTTTTATTTTTTCTTGTTTATTTTTATCATTCTCATATTATGGAAAAATTTAGTATTCCTATCTCCTTCTTTTAGCCATTTAACTTTTGCTCGCTATTTCCAGTATATTTCTTCCATGTATAGCTTAAGCCTCAATTTACCTTTTGCTTTACTAAGTTCACTTCTATCTTCTTCCTTGTTTTTAGTGTCATATATTATTTCTAACTTTGTCACTTCTTCCTCCGCTTGTTTTATTCGTAGGTTTATATTTCCAAAAACTTCTCTATTCCATGTTTTAATGCATCTTTTTAACCTGAATAATTTAACCGAAAAAGCCTGCATGGGCTTTCCCGATGCTGTCTCTTTCCAAGATTCTCGAACAATTCTATCGAAATCCGTGTGTTTAACCCACATATTTTGAAATTTAAAATCGCCTTTTATTGGTTGGCCTTTATGAATTTTTATGAGCAATGGGTTATGATCCGAACATGTCCTACTTAAATGTCTTAGGCCCGTAACTCCATGAGTCACTGCCCATTTAGCATTAAACATGACCCTATACAGTCTTGCCCAAATTGCTCCTCTTTTACGCCAGTTATTACACCAGGTGTAGTTTGAGCCAATATACTCAATCTCCATTAAGTTGGCATTGGCGATACAATCATTAAATTGTGACATCGCCAGTGGATTTGGGGTTTTTCCACCTTTCTTTTCTTGTGCATTTCTTATAACATTAAAATCTCCTCCTATAATCCATGGAATATTTTTTATTGCAATGTTCTGCATTTCTTTCCATAGATCTAGTCTATCTTTTTTATTATTTTTTACATAAACCACTGATATTATTTCTTCTGTATTCGAGTTAGTTTTAAAATTAACTATTTGTTCAGTCTCTTTTAATATAATAATGTCCATATAGTTATGCCACATAATCCAGAGTTTACTATTCAAGTTTGCATACGCATTTTTAAATCCTAATTTTTCACTATATTTATTATTTGATCTTTCTCGACCATAGGTTCTGCTATAATTATTAAAGAAATTTTATGTATTTTTATTAATTGTTTCAATCTATTAATTGAAGGGGTATTTGCTGCCCCTCTAATATTCCAGTAAAGACACCTATCCATTAATTATTGACTTTGCTTGTAATCTCGTAGTGCATTTAGACTCTATGTCTTGTTCAAATATTTCTTCTTATTTCTTGGTGTTTTAGTTGAGCTAGAAAAAATATTCATTATTTCGTTATATTTTACCTGCTGCCCAAGATGCATAGCCATCCTTTTTATGGTTTCCATTGCTTGTTCTCTAGAGAGGTTATCCCAATCCTCCTCCTAAATATCCAAATCATCCTTTACCTTTTCTAGGGAGCTGTTCACCCTTAACTTCTTCTTCACTTAATGAAGGGCAGCTGAAAACCTCCGCATCCTCATCTGGAAATCCAGCTGTAATCCTCCAGCGTTTTCCTTTAATACTTGCCGAGCTTTAAGTTTCTTCCCTCTCTTTCTTCTAGTTTTCACCCTCTCCCACCCTTCTTCCATATCTTTCCCCTCATCTCCTACATTAGTTTCCTCTATTTGTCTTTTTCTATGCTACCCTCTTTTTTCAATCCTATTTCTCTTTTCCACTCTTACCCCTCTCCTTCCCATTTACTTGAAAAACAACCATTGAACCCCCGCCCCCCCCCCCCCACCGCCCCCCCCCCCCCAACTAGCTTTTCCATTTGCTCTTTCGGTATACTCTCCTCCCTTCTAACCCACTTTTCTGCCCACCTACCTCTACCCTCCTGCCTCCTCCCTATTTCCTTCTCCTGTTTTCCCACTCTACATACATCTAAGTCGTGTCCTAACCTTCTACAGCCAAGGCAGTAAGAAGGTAAATTTTCTGGAATTGCCAAAATCTTTCTTCCTCCTCTTCACTTGCCTATCCATATTCTGTTAGGCGGCTGCTTGAAGAGATTATACTCTACACATACTCGGGCAGCACCTGTTCTTGTCATTGAGGTGGTAGCTTCATCTCGAAGCATGGGTTTACCCAAGCAACTCGAGATAGCGTGAAGGGCCTGCACATCATATAGAAACAATGGTAAGGTCGGGCAGAGAAAACCATACCGGAGCAATGGGGGCTTCCTCTAGTGGGCTAAAGCTTTCGTCCACTTTAGTATTTGCATGGGGAAGCCTTCGACATACCAAAGACCCCTCTGCCACAGCCGGTAGTAGTCTTCTACCAAGCAGCAGTGTAAAAATATATGCCTCGCATCATAATCCGTGAACTTCACATTTCCTTTAAGCTTCAATGTAGAGATGAAGTTTGAAGCTCATTTACGCGCGGTCTGCCATGGGAAAATTTCCCTACAAGTGTATACTCGAACGGTTCCAAGAACCTATGCATCTGCTCCATGGAGAAAAAATTGCGGGACTCACTGGTTTTTGCTTCCGAAGCTTCGTGAAAGAGGCCACGGTCCCTCTTGTTATCGAGGCAAAGGATTTATTATTAATGATAAATCTTTTTTATCCATTCTAGCTTGATGAGAGCTGTTTCGGGCCAGAATGGAAATTTTGGAAGCCTCGCCCTCTACCTTCACATATGGAGCATAACTTACTACATTTACAACCATAAAGAACACAACACATGTCGTTGATAACAAATAGACCTAGAGCATAACAACACCAACTGCCATTTGCTAGACATTTCACACAACGAGATAAACATAAGCTTATTTTTAAATTTCGGATCAAATTTCTCCGAGATTTCCAGTGAACTGCCCATCAACATATTCTTCTGTGTTTCCCAGCTTCAGCATCAGTCCAGGGGTAATTATAAGAAAGTTAGAAAGTACCAAACAAAATGGAAATGAAAGTTGAAATGACAACATACTACGTGGTATTGAATTTTTTCATACCTGTAGGTTCATATAAGAATCCACCGAAGTGAGGAAACCTAAAAAAACCAATAGAAAAAAAAAAGTAAATAAATTGCAATGCTTTAGGAAAAGAACACAAGGTAGCTCACCTTGTATTCCATTCCCAACTTGAGTTTTAGAATGATCGACTTCCCCAGTCAAGTGTTAAGAAAAGGCTTGGGATTTATGGGATGGACTACAACATTCAGCAAAAAAAAACTAATGAATGGTACTTCATGCATGTATGCATCATATATTTCTTTTATTTACCTAAAAATGCATAGGCATGTTATATGCCAATATCTAGGCATACAACATGAATATAGTATAACAATATGTGTGCAAACACACATCCACACACACTATTTTCTTATCTTTATATATTTCTTTATCTTGTCCATATATTATACCTTTCTAGTTCAACTGAACCATTGATGCATAGAAATGGTCATTACCAAAAAATAAATTTTTGGTTAAGTAGAGAACATGGCATATAGTAAAACATAAGCATTATCACAACATCATGCTCATTAATAAGATAGTTATATACAATATATATGTACATTAATAATAGTAGTGTATATGTACATATACTGAGTATAAATGTACATATACACTAAATATATGGGTGTCTTATAGATATAGAACAGTAGGTATAAATAAAATATGAGAACAATAGTTAAAGTATTATCCTGTTTATGCATCACAAAAAATGCACAAACCATCACTATCACCATTAATAAGAAATTCAAATATTATTTGAATTTTCAAAAATATATCTAAAATCTCTTAGAGGAAAACCTGGAAGACAAGCCACGAGCTATGCTAGGCGCATCATAGTTCACATCCTGCCTCCCTACAACCAGAACTCTCTCCCAGTCCCAAGGCATAAAGGGGTTGCTCTACCCCGCCACTCCCCGCAGCACCATGCTCTAGTGCGGCTTTCCTAGAATATTTCTTCTCCTTTCTGTGTGATTGACCCAATGATTTTGATCATTTAGCTTCATATTGTTAGTCCATAAACCCTATAGTTTCTACTATGATATGGTTCCTCTCTTGGTTCGAAGCAAGCCCCATCACTTCATTGTATGCGACAACGTAACTACCAGATTTATCATTCTATTTATCTATCTATCTGTCTATCATTCTATCATTCTATCCGTCTATCTATCTATTTATCAATTTATCTACTTGCCTATCGATCTATCTATCTAAATATTTATCTTTATATCTAAATATTTATCTTTATATCTAAATATTTATCTATATATCTAACTATCTATCTGTCTAAATATCTATCTATCTAACTAAGTATCTATCTCTTTATCTATTTATCAATCTATAAATATGTCTATCTGTGTATCTGTCTATCTATCTATATGTTTATCTATCAATATGTCTATATATATCTATCTTTCTATCTATATATCTGTCTATCTAGTTATCTATCATTCTATCTATATGTCTATATGTATATATCTATCTATCTTTTTTTCTATTTTCCAATTTATATATATATATATATATATATATATATATCTTTTTTTCTATTTTCATATATATATATATATATATATATATATATATATATATATGTATGTATATATATATATCAATTTATGTATCATTAAATCAATCGATCAATATATTTATCTATCTATATATATGTATATCTATTTATCTATCAATTTTTCAATCAATCTATATGTCTATCTATCAATCAATCTATCTGTCAATTTGTCTATTTGTTTACATCTGTATCTTTATCTCTATTTTTCTATCTATCTTTATATATATATATATATATATATGTATATATATATATATATAATTTATTTATTTATTTATCTATCAATCTATCTTTCTATCTATCTATATAACTATCTATCATTCTAATAATTTAATTATTTATCAGTCTATTTTTTGTCTATATATCTATCAATTTGTTTATATTTTTATATATCAATCAATCAATCTATTATCTTATTATCTTATTAGTTACTAATCTGTTTATTTTTTTTTTATTAATATATTTGTCTAATTGTCTATTTGTCTATATGTCTATCCTTCTATCCATTTAGCTATCTATATATCTATCAATCTTTCTATCTATCTATCATTCTATTTATCTATTTTTTTATATCTATCTATCTGTCTATCATTCTATCATTCTATCTGTCTATCTATCTATTTATCATTTATCTACTTGCTTATCGATCTATCTATCTATATATTATCTTTATATCTAAATATCTATCTAAATATCTAACTATCTTTATGTCTAAATATCTATCTATAAACTAACTATCTATCTCTCTATCTATTTATCAATCTATATATCTATCTATCTATCTGTATATCTATCTATCTATCTATATGTTTATCTATCAATATGTCTATATATCTATCTTTCTATTCTATATATCTGTCTATCTAGTTATCTATCTATCTATATGTCTATATAACTATATTTCTTTCTATTTTCCTATATATATATTTATATTTTTTCTATTTTGCATAATATATATATATATATATCAATTTATGTATCAATAAATCAATCTATCTATTTATCTATCTATATGTATGTATATTTATCTATCATTTTTCAATCAATCTATATGTCTATCTATTAATCTATCTATCTATCAATTTGTCTATATGTTTATCTGTGTATCTTTCTATCTATTTTCTATCTATCTTTCTATCCATCTATATTTCTATTTATCTATATGTCCAACTATCATAAAGTATATTTGTATATGTATTTATTTGTTTATCTGACAATCTGTCTATCTATCTATGTGTCTATCTGTCTATTTATCTACCTAACTATTATATATATATATATCTATCTTTTTGTTTATATATCTATCTATATGTATTTTGTTTATTTTATATCTATCTATCTAACTTTTTATATACTATATTAAATTAATTAATCAACCAATCTAA
>JAREIK010017154.1:0-16109 GCA_029783825.1 Sapria himalayana
CTTACTATTTACATCAACGCAACCAAGCAACCTGCACACTTGGTGTAAAACATAGGTTTTCAGAAAGGTTATGATCACCTACTACCCTCCAAATGCATATGGCTGGAATCTTTACTCAATGGGCTTTCCATAGAGTCCAAGAACACCCAAAATAGAGTTTGGACGAAGAAGTTATGGCCATCCGAAGTTGGAGGCCAACAATCATGAAAATGACAATTGTGTCCTACCCGGGCTGCTGCACACCATAGCGTGCTGCTCTATTTTGGTTGAATTTATGAGCCTTAAGGGTTCAGAATTTGGATATACCTATTTAAAGGAGATATGTTCTCCTATAAGTCTATTTTACCCATAAATTTGAATCACTATATTCCGATGAGTGATGGCCAAGTTATGGCCAAAACACAGTCATGGGTTCGAAGGGGAAAATTGGACAGCACCTCCCGGAATCAAAACCCACCTCAAAACCCGTCATGAACGATCCGAAAACCAGCCACAACAAAGTCCTGTTAGTAATAGTGCTCTAGGCCTATTGTATGGACATGGTATTTTGACTATTTATGAGAATTATTTATTATGATGATTTGCATGTTTATTATATATAATTTCCTTGAATAATATTATTAATTATTCTAAATGTCCCTAATCGGTTATTGTTGTGGGAATAACAATGAATTAAGATTAGTATAAAGTTTGATTGATATTCATGGGATGAATATGTGTATGAGATACAAATCAAATTTATATCTATTTGTTGAGAACAAATATTGGACAGACCCGTCTTGAGATTAATACATGGATCAAAGTCATAAGTTAATCTCTAATAGTTGTGTCATTAAATCCTTTGACCTGAGATCGCTATAGTTCTCAACATAAGGAATATTGTGTTTTGATATAATCAAACGTTGTCTTTAATCGGATGACTATAAAGGTTATACTTGAACATAATAAGAATTATGTAGTGAGATATGAGCGATTAAGATGGAATTTGTCCCTCTTATTATAAGAGAGATATCTTTGGGTCCCCTCGACAATTGAGACTGAGAAATGCATGGCCGTGCTCAAATGAATTGATGGAGATCAATGTCATTTGTTTAGTCAGTCTAATTGGGTTTCGAGTAATCAAAGATAGAACGATATAAGGTTGACTTTGTCCATACCTTATATTCTATCAAGATATCATGAGACAAAAGGATTATGTCATTAGCTATATTAAGGTTGTCTCGGATCATGAGCTTTTCATTCATTTAACTTGGGTAGTCATAATGTCTTGCTAGAGGCCACTTATGACTTGTAGGATCAAAATGTGATTTAGGCCTACTGCCAATGTTAATTGAACCTATAGGGTCGCACATTAAGAACAAATAATAACGGTTATGTTTTTTCACTCTCTGTAATAAATTCGTTTATTACATAACGGTTATGGTTTTCTGTAATAAATTCGTTTATTACATAACGGTTATGGTTTTCTGTAATAAATTCATTTATTACATAACGGTTATGGTTTTCTGTAATAAATTCGTTTATTACATAACGGTTATGGTTTTCTGTAATAAATTCATTTATTACATAACGGTTATGGTTTTCTGTAATAAATTCGTTTATTACATAACGGTTATGGTTACGGTTATGGTTAAATATTTAAATATATAATAAATTTGTTTCCTTATCGGATAAGGATTTGAATTTGAATTATTATTATTTAAAAGAGTTTTAAATATATAATAAATTCATGTTTGACTAAAACCCTAGAAGACTTATATAAATATATATGTGAGGCATATATATTGATGAGTAGTTGTCTTTCAAAAAGTGAACCAACCTAAAACAGAGAGAAAGAAAAACCCTAATTTCGTTTTGAGAAGACGAACCTGAACTAGCATTCAAAAGATCGTTTATTATTTGTTCGTGTGTGGATACTTGTAGAGGGTGGTCGTTTTTCAGAAAGGCAGCACCTTTGAAGATCCGAACAAACCAAGACGCAAACTTTGAAGGCTTGACGAATCGATCTACAAGAGGTAAGTTTCGTTTACCCTTCCTTCGGTTTTTATGAAACGCATGTGATCTTTGGTGGGTTAAGGGATAAAATTTTTTTAAATTCCGCTGCATTTATGTTCCAATCAGATTGGATATTCATCTTGTAACCCAACAGTGGTATCAGAGCTACTTGTGTTTTCATAAAAATCGATAATGCCATATTTGATCGTATGTATGTGATGTATATGATTCTGGCATGATTTGCGTTTTTGAATATATGTGATATTATGGTTTGTGCGAACGACATAGTTAACAGGTTTTGTTAAGGTATTAATTGATTGAATCTGAAACCTAAAAGGATTCGTTAATATGATTAAGAATCTGAATGGGATATTGCCATTAAAGTGTTTAATAGCATGTTATATGATTCTGGCTTTGTCTTAATCAGATTAATAAATGGACTGAATTCATATATCAATTCTGATTTATCAATGATTGTTTATGGTGGTGCGAAAATTAGCCCTATGTGTAATTTAAAATGATGAGATTATTTTAAATTACAAACAACAATTTTAAATTCGTGATTTAAATTATAACAAATAATTAATTTGTTGTATTTTCTTATTGGTCAAGGAAATAATCTGTAAAGGGTTTTAAATAATAATATAAATAAATTCGTTTCCTTATTTGATAAGGATTTGAATTTAAATTGTTACTATTTAAAAGCGTTTTAAATATAGAATGATATAAATTTGTTTCCTTATCTGATAAGGAAATTCGTTTTTGATTTAAAACCTATATATATATATATATATATATATATATATATATATATATATATGTGAGACATATATTTTTGGGTGTAGTCGTCTTTTAGAAAATTTTCTAGGGATCTGCCCCGACCTCGCGAGGGCAGCCCCCACGACCCCGTCCGCTAACCGGCTAGCGGAACCGCCGTAACAGCTCTGCGTAGCACCTTATGAATTTAATTGGTTTTAAACACACGCCTATTATAATTTATTTCTTTTAATGCAAATTGTTTATGTTATATGATAACATGATATATTTTGCATGTTGTGTTGCTTCACATGGTGCACAATATGGCCTTTTAGACCAATGTGTTTGGCAGGTTATTATTATTATTTTTTACAAGGGTTGTAATTATTAAATACGGCTTGCATGCCGTTTTTGTTTTATTGTAATTTTATTTTACTATTAGTAGTATTTATTTAATTGTTGTAATAAAACAAGAGACAATGCAAGCCATTTGAAGTCATGCAATCCAACCATGATGATGGAGGAGCTAGGTGTCTATGCGCAAGTTGGTGGTCAAATCGACATCATGGAGCTACTTATTACAACCTAGGCATGACTGTTGATCTTCATATTGGCTTATGGAGATCAATCTAGATAAAGGCCATACTGTGACACATTTATTATATGCATGTATGTGTATGATGTTACATGAGTATGTGATACTAGATGTATGATGAGATCTATTAATTGAAAATTAAAATCAATCAAGATCCCTCACATAAAATTTAAGGTTAACATTCCATCCATATTTAAACACTTGTCAAATCATTTATCACCTTAATGTGAGTTCTACCAAAGTAGAAGTACATTAGGTTACATTAGGGAGACAAGATGAGTAATGGTGCTACTCATATGTTTAAAAATGGTTTAACTTTATTAGGTTATCAAAATGGTTTTGGGCCTAATGACATTAGATGGGATTCAAACAATCCAGGACATATGATGTCAAAATCCCATAAATATCTAAGAGTTGCATGAGATGTAATTGGTAAGAGTTACCTACCTAAATAACTTAATTTTAAGTGTCATGCCAAAGCTGACTTAAAGTTGAGTAAAATATGGATCTTAGCTCACTAGATTAATATGATTATTCTTGAGGGTTGTTAATTTAGTGAGAATTTTCATAATCAAAATACTTATCGAACTTTGCATTCATTGTAGATGGCCAACAATAACAACAATAATTCTACTATGTCACTGCGATCAGTCCTTGAGAAGGATAAACTTACTGGGACTAACTTCCTTGACTGGTTTCGAAATTTGAGAATTGTTCTCAAACAAGAAAGGAAGCTTTATGTCCTGGATGAACCTCTCCCTGAAGAACCAGCAGAGAATGTTCCTAGAGCTGAAAAGAATGCTTATGAGAAGCATCATAATGACTCTATTGATGTTGCATGCTTGATGCTAGCTACCATGAGTTCTGAACTTCAGAAGGATCTGGAAAATATGGAAGCTTATGATATGATCTCCAATCTTAAGGAAATGTTCCAGCAACAAGCAAGGCAAGAAAGGTATGAGACTACCTAAGGCACTGCATTCTTGTAAGATGGCTGAGGGTACTTCAGTTAGTACTCATGTTCTAAAATGAAAGGCTATATTGAGCACCTTGATAGGCTTGGATTTCCATTGAGCCAAGAGTTGGCAACTGATTTGATCCTGAATTCACTTACTGATAGTTATGGCCAGTTTGTCATGAACTATAACATGAATGAAATGGACAAATCTATCTCTGAGCTGCATACGATGCTTAAAACCGCTGAGCAAGAATATTAAATCCAAGCCTGGCCATGTTCTGATGGTTCAAAATAGGAAAGGGCTTCAAGGAAAAGGGCAAGGGCAAGGGCAAGGGCAAAGGAAAGTCCAATGCTCAACCCAAACCCAAACCTGAACCCAAGGCTAAAGCCCCAAAGGAGGGTGTTTGTTTCTTTTGCAATGAACCTGGTCATTGGAAGAGAAACTGCAAGCTGTATTTAGAGGATCTAAAGAAGAAGAAGAAGACTGGTGAGACTAGTTCTTCAGGTATTTATGTTATACAGATTAATTTTTCTCCTTCTAGTTCCTGGGTATTAGATACTGGATGTGGATCTCACATTTGTACAAATGTGCAGGGACTCAAAAGGAGTAGACAACTGAAGAAGGGCGAAGTTGATCTACGAGTAGGCAATGGAGCAAAAGTTGCTGCTTTGGCTGTAGGAAGTTATGAACTTACTTTGCCCTAGTGGGCTTTTGTTAGTTTTGGACAATTGCTATTATGTTCCTACAATGTGTAGGAATATTATTTCAGTTTCTTGTTTGGATAATGATGGTTTTTCTTTTATTATTAAGAATAATAATTGCTCCATTTTTCATAAAGACATGTTCTATGCAAATGCCTATTTACAGGATGGTCTTTATGTTATGAACCTTCAAAATTCCAACAATTCTCATGTCTATAACATAACTACTAAGAAATTTAAGTCCAATGATTTAAATTCAACCTATCTTTGGCATTGTCGCCTTGGCCATATAAATGAGAAACGCATCTCAAAACTCCATCAAGTTGGACTTTTGAATTCATTTGATTTTGAATCATATGATACATGTGAATCTTGTCTATTGGGTAAGATGACAAAGGATCCCTTTACTGGACACAGTGAAAGGGCCAATGAATTATTGGATCTCATACATACAGATGTATGTGGACCATTAAGTTCAGACGCTAGAGGAGGTTACAAGTACTTCATTACATTTACTGATGACTTCAGCAGATATGGTTATGTCTACTTGATGAGACATAAATCTGAATCATTTGAAATGTTCAAATCTTTTCAAAATGAAGTACAAAATCAACTTGGCAAGACAATCAAGGCACTTCGATCTGATCGAGGTGGCGAATATTTGAGCCAAGAATTTGATGACCATCTTAGAACTTGTGGAATCATTTCACAATTAACTCCCCCTGGAACACCACAGTGGAATGGTGTGTCTGAGAGGAGGAATCGAACTTTATTAGATATGGTTCGATCTATGATGAGTCCAACAGATCTTCCATTTACCTTTTGGGGTTATGCACTTGAAACAGCTGCATTCACACTAAATCGAGTTCCATCCAAAGCGGTTGAAAAGACACCATATGAGATGTGGAATGGTAAAAGGCCCAGTTTGTCTTTTCTTAAGATTTGGGGTTGTGAGGCTTATGTAAAACGTCAAGTTTCAAATAAGCTGGAGCCCAGGTCTGATAAATGTCTTTTTGTGGGGTATCCTAAAGAGACTAAGGGATATTACTTTTACAATCCCATAGAGAACAAAGTGTTTGTTGCTCGGAATGGTGTCTTTCTAGAAAGGGAATTTATTTCTAAAGGAACCAGTGGGAGTAAGATACAACTCGAAGAAGTTCGAGAACCACAAGATAACATTGAACTGCCTATGGATACTCATAGTCAACAAACTATTGTTGACACACCTCCTATAGCACAAAATTTACGTAGATCTGATAGGATACGTCATGAGCCCGAGAGATATGGATTTCTTGTGACTGATAACTATGATGTATTGTTAGTGGATCAAAATGAACCCACTACCTATCAAGAGGCTATGTTGGATACAGACTCTGAGAAATGGTTAGAGGCCATGAAGTCTGAAATTCAGTCCATGTATGATAATCAAGTATGGACCTTGATTGACCCACCTGAAGGTACAAAAACCATTGGGTGCAAATGGGTTTTTAAAAAGAAAACTGACATGGATGGCAAAGTGCATACTTACAAAGCAAGGCTAGTTGCAAAAGGTTTCAAACAAACTCATGGTATAGACTATGATGAAACTTTTTCACCTGTAGCTATGCTTAAGTCTATTAGAATTCTTATTGCCATTGCTGCATATCATGATTATGAGATTTGGCAAATGGATGTTAAAACTGCGTTTCTTAATGGAAACTTACTTGAGGATGTGTACATGACACAACCTGAGGGTTTTGTACAACCTAAGAATTCTGGTAAAGTATGCAAGCTTCAAAGATCCATTTATGGTTTGAAGCAGGCCTCTCGGAGTTGGAATCTTCGTTTTGATGAATCAGTCAAAGGGTTTGGATTTGTCAAAAATGAAGATGAGCCTTGTGTTTATAAGAAAATTAGTGGGAGCAGCAATTGTATTTTTGGTCTTATATGTTGATGACATTTTACTCATTGGGAATGATATCCCTACCTTGCAGAATGTCAAGTCTTGGTTAGGGAAGTGTTTCTCAATGAAAGACTTAGGCGAAGCTGCCTATATCCTAGGGATAAAGATCTATAGAGATAGATCTAAGAGGCTGATTGGTCTAAGTCAAAGTGCTTACATAGACAAAGTACTGAAACGGTTCAGTATGCAAGATTCCAAGAGAGGATACTTGCCCATGTCTCATGGTATTACTCTTAGCAAATCTCAGTGTCCTAACACTAAAGATGAGCGAGAGCAGATGAGTTAGATTCCTTATGCTTCAGCAATAGGATCTATCATGTATGCCATGTTGTGCACTAGACCAGATGTATCTTATGCTTTAAGCATAACTAGTAGATACCAGTCAGATCCCGGTGAGAGTCACTAGACAGTTGTCAAGAACATTCTTAAGTATCTGAGAAGGTCTAAAGATATGTTCTTGGTGTATGGTGGATTGGAAGATGATCTGGTTGTAAATGGTTACACAGATGCAAGCTTCCAATCTGACAAAGATGATTTCCGATCGCAGTCGGGATATGTATTTTGTTTAAATGGTGGTGCAGTTAGCTGGAAAAGTTCAAAGCAAAGCACTGTTGCTGATTCTATAATGTTGCTGATCCATTGACTAAGCCTCTACCACAAGCAAAGCATGATTGTCATGCTAGGTTCATAGGTATTAGATACATTGATGAATGGGCCTAGCGCAAGTGGGAGATTGTTAGTAATAGTGCTCTAGGCCTATTGTATGGACATGGTATTTTGACTATTTATGAGAATTTATTATTATGATGATTTGCATGTTTATTATATATAATGTCCTTGAATAATATTATTAATTATTCTAAATGTCCCTAATCGGTTATTGTTATGGGAATAACAATGAATTAAGATTAGTATAAAGTTTGATTGATATTCATGGGATGAATATGTGTATGAGATACAAATCAAATTTATATCTATTTGTTGAGAACAAATATTGGACAGACCCGTCTTGAGATTAATACATGGATCAAAGTCATAAGTTAATCTCTAATAGTTGTGTCATTAAATCCTTTGACCTGAGATCGCTATAGTTCTCAACATAAGGAATATTGTGTTTTGATATAATCAAACGTTGTCTTTAATCGGATGACTATAAAGGTTATACTTGAACATAATAAGAATTATGTAGTGAGATATGAGCGATTAAGATGGAATTTGTCCCTCTTATTATAAGAGAGATATCTCTGGGTCCCCTCGACAATTGAGACTGAGAAATGCATGGCCGTGCTCAAATGAATTGATGGAGATCAATGTCATTTGTTTAGTCAGTCTAATTGGGTTTCGAGTAATCAAAGATAGAACGATATAAGGTTGACTTTGTCCATGCCTTATATTCTATCAAGATATCATGAGACAAAAGGATTATGTCATTAGCTATATTAAGGTTGTCTCGGATCATGAGCTTTTCATTTAACTTGGGTAGTCATAATGTCTTGCTAGAGGCCACTTATGACTTGTAGGATCAAAATGTGATTTGGGCCTACTGCCAATGTTAATTGAACCTATAGGGTCGCACATTAAGAACAAATAATAACGGTTATGGTTTTTCACTCTCTATAATAAATTCATTTATTACATAACAGTTATGGTTTTCTGTAATAAATTCGTTTATTACATAACGGTTATGGTCTTCTGTAATAAATTCGTTTATTACATAACGGTTATGGTTTTCTGTAATAAATTCATTTATTACATAACGGTTATGATTTTCTGTAATAAATTCGTTTATTACATAACGGTTATGGTTAAATATTTAATTAGTTTCCTTATCAGATAAGGATTTGAATTTAAATTATTATTATTTAAAAGCGTTTTAAATATATAATAAATTCAAGTTTGACTGAAACCCTAGAAGACTTATATAAATATATATGTGAGACATATATATTTGTGTGTGTAGTTGTCTTTCACAAAGTGAACCAACCTAAAACAGAGAGAAAGAAAAACCCTAATTTCGTTTTGAGAAGACGAACCTGAACTAGCATTCAAAAATCGTTTATTATTGTTCGTGTGTGGATACTTGTAGAGGGTGGTCGTTTTTCAGAAAGGCAGCACCTTTGAAGATCCGAACAAACCAAGACGCAAACTTTGAAGGCTTGACGAATCGATCTACAAGAGGTAAGTTTCGTTTACCCTTCCTTCGTTTTTATGAAACGCATGTGATCTTTGGTGGGTTAAGGGATAAAATTTTTTAAATTCCGCTGCATTTATGTTCCAATCAGATTGGATATTCATCCTGTAACCCAACAGTGGTATCAGAGCCACTTGTGTTTTCATAAAAATCGATAATGCCATATTTGATCATATGTATGTGATGTATATGATTCTGGCATGTTTTGCGTTTTTGAATATATGTGATATTATGGTTTGTGCGAACGACATAGTTAACAGGTTTTGTTAAGGTATTAATTGATTGAATCCGAAACCTAAAAGGATTCGTTAATATGATTAAGAATCTGAATGGGATATTGCCATTAAAGTGTTTAATAGCATGTTATATGATTCTGTCTTTGTCTTAATCAGATTAATACATGGACTGAATTCATATAAAAATTATGATTTATCAATGATTGTTTATGGTGGTGCGAAAATTAGCCCTATGTGTAATTTAAAATGATGAGATTATTTTAATTTACAAACAACAATTAGTTGTTATCTAAATTCGAATTTAATTTTGAGAAAGTTTAAATTCGTGATTTAAATTATAACAAATAATTAATTTGTTATATTTTCTTATTGGTTAAGGAAATAATTTGTAAAGGGTTTTAAATAATAATATAAATTCGTTTCCTTATCTGATAAGGAAATTCGTATTTAAATTGTTATTATTTAAAAGAGTTTTAAATATATAATAATATAAATAAATTCGTTTCCTTATTTGATAAGGATTTTAATTTAAATTGTTACTATTTAAAAGCGTTTTAAATATAGAATGATATAAATTTGTTTCCTTATCTGATAAGGAAATTCGTTTTTAATTTAAAACCCTAGCAAAAAAAAATTTTCTAGGGATCTGCCCCGACCCCGCGAGGGCAGCCCCCCACGACCCCGCCCGCTAACCGGCTAGCGGAACCGCCGTAACAGCTCTGCGTAGCACCTTATGAATTTAATTGGTTTTAAACACACGCCTATTATAATTTATTTCTTTTAATGCAAATTGTTTATGTTATATGATAACATGATATATTTTGCATGTTGTGTTGCTTCACATGGTGCACAGTATGGCCTTTTTGACCAATGTGATTGACAGGTTATTATTATTGTTTTTACAAGGGTTGTAATTATTAAATACGTCTTGCATGCCGTTTTTGTTTTATTGTAATTTTATTTACTATTAGTAGTATTTATTTAATTGTTGTAATAAAACAAGAGACAATGCAAAGCTATTTGAAGTCATGCAATCCAACCATGATGATGGAGGAGCTAGGTGTCTATGCGCAAATTGGTGGTCAAATCGACATCATGGAGCTGCTTATTACTACCTAGGAATGACTGTTGATCTTCATATTGGCTTATGGAGATCAATCTAGATTAAGGCCATACTATGACATGTTTATAATATGCATGTATGAGTTGCTATGTATGATGTTACATGAGTATGTGATACTAGATGTATGATGAGATCTATTAATTGAAAATTAAAATGAATCAAGATCCCTCACATAAAATTTAAAGTTAACATGCCATCCATATTTAAACACTTGTCAAACCTTTTATCACCTTAATATGGGTTCTACCAAAGTAGAAGTACATTAGGTTACATTAGTAAGACAAGATGAGTAATGGTGCTACCCATATGTTTAAAAATGGTTTAACTTTATTAGGTTATCAAAACGGTTTTGGGCCTAATGGCATAAGATGGGATTTAAACATGCGGGACATATGATGTCAAAATCCCATAAATATCTAAGAGTTGCATGAGATGTAATTGGTAAGAGTTACCTACCTAAATAACTTAATTTTAAGTGTCATGCCAAAGCTGACTTAAAGTTGAGTAAAATATGGATCTTAGCTCACTAGATTAATATGATTATTCTTGAGGGTTGTTAATTTAGTGAGAATCTTTCATAATCAAAATACTTATCGAACTTTGCATTCATTGTAGATGGCCAACAATAACAACAACAATTCTACTATGTCACTGCGATCAGTCCTTGAGAAGGATAAACTTACTGGGACTAATCTTCCTTGACTGTTTTCGAAATTTGAGAATTGTTCTCAAACAAGAAAGGAAGCTTTATGTCTGGATGAACCTCTCCCTGAAGAACCAGCTGAGAATGTTCCTAGAGCTGAAAAGAATGCTTATGAGAAGCATCATAATGACTCTATTGATGTTGCATGCTTGATGCTAGCTACCATGAGTTCTGAACTTCAGAAGGATCTGGAAAATATGGAAGCTTATGATATGATCTTCAATCTTAAGGAAATGTTCCAGCAACAAGCAAGGCAAGAAAGGTATGAGACTACCAAGGCACTAGCATTCTTGCAAGATGGCTGAGGGTACTTCAGTTAGTGCTCATGTTCTAAAATGAAAGGCTATATTGAGCACCTTGATAGGCTTGGATTTCCATTGAGCCAAGAGTTGGCAACTGATTTGATCCTGAATTCACTTCCTGATAGTTATGGCCAGTTTGTCATGAACTATAACATGAATGAAATGGACAAATCTATCTCTGAGCTGCATACGATGCTTAAAACCGCTGAGCGGAATATTAAATCCAAGCCTAGCCATGTTCTGATGGTTCAAAATGGAAATGGCTTCAAGGGCAAGGGCAAGGGCAAGGGCAAGGGCAAAGGAAAGTCCAATTCTCAACCCAAACCCAAACCTGAACCCAAGGCTAAAGCCCCAAAGGAGGGTGTTTGTTTCTTTTGCAATGAACCTGGTCATTGGAAGAGAAACTACAAGCTGTATTTAGAGGATCTAAAGAAGAAGAAGAAGACTGGTGAGACTAGTTCTTCAGGTATTTATGTTATACAGTTCTAGTTCCTGGGTATTAGATACTGGATGTGGATCTCACATTTGTACAAATGTGCAGGGGCTCAAAAGAAGTAATAACATAACTACTAAGAAATTTAAGTCCAATGATTTAAATTCAACCTATCTTTGGCATTGTCGCCTTGGCCATATAAATGAGAAACGCATCTCAAAACTCCATCAAGTTGGATTTTGAATTCATTTGATTTTGAATCATATGATACATGTGAATCTTGTCTATTAGGTAAGATGACAAAGGATCCCTTTACTGGACACAGTGAAAGGGCCAATGAATTATTGGATCTCATACATACAGATGTACGTGGACCATTAAGTTCAGATGCTAGAGGAGGTTACAAGTACTTCATTACATTTACTGATGACTTCAGCAGATATGGTTATGTCTACTTGATGAGACATAAATCTGAATCATTTGAAATGTTCAAATCTTTTCAAAATGAAGTACAAAATCAACTTGGCAAGACAATCAAGGCACTTCGATCTGATCGAGGTGGCGAATATTTGAGCCAAGAATTTGATGACCATCCTAGAACTTGTGGAATCATTTCACAATTAACTCCCCCTGGAACACCACAATGGAATGGTGTGTCCTAGAGGAGGAATCGAACTTTATTAGATATGATTCGATCTATGATGAGTCCAACAGATCTTCCATTTACCTTTTGGGGTTATGCACTTGAAACAGCTGCATTCACACTAAATCGAGTTCCATCCAAAGCGGTTGAAAAGACACCATATGAGATGTGGAATGGTAAAAGGCCCTAGTTTGTCTTTTCTTAAGATTTGGGGTTGTGAGGCTTATGTAAAACGTCAAGTTTCAAATAAGCTGGAGCCCAGGTCTGATAAATGTCCTTTTGTGGGGTATCCTAAAGAGACTAAGGGATACTACTTTTACAATCCCATAGAGAACAAAGTGTTTGTTGCTCGAATGGTGTCTTTCTAGAAAGGGAATTTATTTCTAAAGGAACCAGTGGGAGTAAGATACAACTCGAAGAAGTTCGAGAACCACAAGATAACATTGAACTGCCTATGGATACTCATAGTCAACAAACTATTGTTGACACACCTCCTATAGCACAAAATTTACGTAGATCTGATAGGATACGTCATGAGCCCGAGAGATATGGATTTCTTGTGACTGATAACTATGATGTATTGTTAGTGGATCAAAATGAACCCACTACCTATCAAGAGGCTATGTTGGATACAGACTCTGAGAAATGGTTAGAGGCCATGAAGTCTGAAATTCAGTCCATGTATGATAATCAAGTATGGACCTTGATTGACCCACCTGAAGGTACAAAAACCATTGGGTGCAAATGGGTTTTTAAAAAGAAAACTGACATGGATGGCAAAGTGCATACTTACAAAGCAAGGCTAGTTGCAAAAGGTTTCAAACAAACTCATGGTATAGACTATGATGAAACTTTTTCACCTGTAGCTATGCTTAAGTCTATCAGAATTCTTATTGCCATTGCTGCATATCATGATTATGAGATTTGGCAAATGGATGTTAAAACTGCGTTTCTTAATGGAAACTTACTTGAGGATGTGTACATGACACAACCTGAGGGTTTTGTACAACCTAAGAATTCTGGTAAAGTATGCAAGCTTCAAAGATCCATTTATGGTTTGAAGCAGGCCTCTCGGAGTTGGAATCTTCGTTTTGATGAATCAGTCAAAGGGTTTGGATTTGTCAAAAATGAAGATGAGCCTTGTGTTTATAAGAAAATTAGTGGGAGCACAATTGTATTTTTGGTCTTATATGTTGATGACATTTTACTCATTGGGAATGATATCCCTACCTTGCAGAATGTCAAGTCTTGGTTAGGGAAGTGTTTCTCAATGAAAGACTTAGGCGAAGCTGCCTATATCCTAGGGATAAAGATCTATAGAGATAGATCTAAGAGGCTGATTGGTCTAAGTCAAAGTGCTTACATAGACAAAGTACTGAAACGGTTCAGTATGCAAGATTCCAAGAGAGGATACTTGCCCATGTCTCATGCTATTACTCTTAGCAAATCTCAGTGTCCTAACACTAAAGATGAGCGAGAGCAGATGAGTTAGATTCCTTATGCTTCAGCAATAGGATCTATCATGTATGCCATGTTGTGCACTAGACCAGATGTATCTTATGCTTTAAGCATAACTAGTAGATACCAGTCAGATCCCGGTGAGAGTCACTAGACAGTTGTCAAGAACATTCTTAAGTATCTGAGAAGGTCTAAAGATATGTTCTTGGTGTATGGTGGATTGGAAGATGATCTGGTTGTAAATGGTTACACAGATGCAAGCTTCCAATCTGACAAAGAAGATTTCTGATCGCAGTCGGGATATGTATTTTGTTTAAATGGTGGTGCAGTTAGCTGGAAAAGTTCAAAGCAAAGCACTGTTGCTGATTCTATAATGTTGCTGATCCATTGACTAAGCCTCTACCACAAGCAAAGCATGATTGTCATGCTAGGTTCATAGGTATTAGATACATTGATGAATGGGCCTAGCGCAAGTGGGAGATTGTTAGTAATAGTGCTCTAGGCCTATTGTATGGACATGGTATTTTGACTATTTATGAGAATTTATTATTATGATGATTTGCATGTTTATTATATATAATGTCCTTGAATAATATTATTAATTATTCTAAATGTCCCTAATCGGTTATTGTTATGGGAATAACAATGAATTAAGATTAGTATAAAGTTTGATTGATATTCATGGGATGAATATGTGTATGAGATACAAATCAAATTTATATCTATTTGTTGAGAACAAATATTGGACAGACCCGTCTTGAGATTAATACATGGATCAAAGTCATAAGTTAATCTCTAATAGTTGTGTCATTAAATCCTTTGACCTGAGATCGCTATAGTTCTCAACATAAGGAATATTGTGTTTTGATATAATCAAACGTTGTCTTTAATCGGATGACTATAAAGGTTATACTTGAACATAATAAGAATTATGTAGTGAGATATGAGCGATTAAGATGGAATTTGTCCCTCTTATTATAAGAGAGATATCTCTGGGTCCCCTCGACAATTGAGACTGAGAAATGCATGGCCGTGCTCAAATGAATTGATGGAGATCAATGTCATTTGTTTAGTCAGTCTAATTGGGTTTCGAGTAATCAAAGATAGAACGATATAAGGTTGACTTTGTCCATGCCTTATATTCTATCAAGATATCATGAGACAAAAGGATTATGTCATTAGCTATATTAAGGTTGTCTCGGATCATGAGCTTTTCATTTAACTTGGGTAGTCATAATGTCTTGCTAGAGGCCACTTATGACTTGTAGGATCAAAATGTGATTTGGGCCTACTGCCAATGTTAATTGAACCTATAGGGTCGCACATTAAGAACAAATAATAACGGTTATGGTTTTTCACTCTCTATAATAAATTCATTTATTACATAACAGTTATGGTTTTCTGTAATAAATTCGTTTATTACATAACGGTTATGGTTTTCTGTAATAAATTCGTTTATTACATAACGGTTATGGTTTTCTGTAATAAATTCATTTATTACATAACGGTTATGATTTTCTGTAATAAATTCGTTTATTACATAACGGTTATGGTTACGGTTATGGTTAAATATTTAATTAGTTTCCTTATCAGATAAGGATTTGAATTTAAATTATTATTATTTAAAAGTGTTTTAAATATATAATAAATTCATGTTTGACTGAAACCCTAGAAGACTTATATAAATATATATGTGAGACATATATGTTTATGTGTGTAGTTGTCTTTCACAAAGTGAACCAACCTAAAAACAGAGAGAAAGAAAAACCCTAATTTCGTTTTGAGAAGACGAAACTGAACTAGCATTCAAAAGATCGTTTATTTTTGTTCGTGTGTGGATACTTGTAGAGGGTGGTCGCTTTTCAGAAAGGCAGCACCTTTGAAGATCCGAACAAACCAAGACGCAAACTTTGAAGGCTTGACGAATCGATCTACAAGAGGTAAGTTTCGTTTACCCTTCCTTCAGTTTTTATGAAACGCATGTGATCTTTGGTGGGTTAAGGGATAAAATTTTATAAATTCCGCTGCATTTATGTTCCAATCAGATTGGATATTCATCCTGTAACCCAACA
>JAREIK010017155.1:0-19721 GCA_029783825.1 Sapria himalayana
CCATTTATTTTCTTACCTATTCTTTATTCATTATTCTTAGATTTCAGTATTTGATTGTTCATTTTTATATCATAGTATATTTACAGCTTCTTGGCTGGAAACACATATCATGTTAGAGTTCAATAGTATGAAAACTTGAGTAGTCGGGGTAGTTGATCTGGAATTCTTGAGATCCTCTGTGGTGGGATCGATATCTGGACTTAAATCCATTTTAGTACTTGTCGACCTGGGCACTATGTAGTATATTTGGGCCTCTATCAACAAGTTTTATGGCGCCGTTGCCCGGGGACTAGACAATATTCCTTGGTAATAACGTCCGTAAATTTGTATGTGTCTTTGGTCTATTAACAAGTTTTTTGCGCCGTGCCGGGGATCGAAAGAATTCAGTAAATCAATATTCTGATGAAAGAAAGAAATACTAATTTGGACATTTTAAAGAAAAAGAACAAAATAGTTTTTCAAGCAGTGGTTATTCTGGCCACTAACCTTTAACAAACTATATTGAAAATATTTGTTGACCAAACTAATCCTATTAATGTAAGTGTGTTTTGATTTCAGGGACAAATTTTAATGCATAGAAAACAGAACACTGATCTGATTCCAGCTGACACAGAATTAGAGAGGACACTCAGAAGCCTGAGAAAGATAAAGAAGACAGAAAATTCAACCATGGCAGATGAAAGGCAGGATCAGGATGAGGTGCATACAGAAGACGCTAGAAGGCCTCCAATCACTGATACCATGGAGGACTTCTGGAGACCAATTATACAGGAAGAATACTCAGCAATCAGACAGCCTGCAGTAGATGCTAATAATTTTGAACTGAAGCCAGCACTGATTACAATGGTCCAACAGCATCAGTTTACTGGTCATCCCACTGAAGACCCAAACGAGCACCTGGGAAGATTTCTCAGGATGGCTAATACAGTGAAATTGAATGGGGTGAGACCAGAAGTCATCAAGTTGCATCTATTCCCATTCTCTCTAAGAGATACAGCAGCTACATGGTATGAATCCTTACCATATGGTTCTGTTGATACTTGGGAGGAGTTAGTAGAGGCCTACTTAGGTAGATTCTTTCCCCCAGCCCTCACCACAGAAAGAAGGAGGGAAATCATTGTGTTCCAGCAGGGGGAAGATGAAAGCCTGTATGTAGCCTGGGAAAGATTCAAACGGTTGCTGAGAAGATGTCCAATGCATGGGATAGATCTGAAGACTCAGATGGACATTGTATATCATGCCTTGAATGATATATCAAAAGGGATCGTTGATGCTTCATGCTGTGGAGCATTCAAACGAAAAAGTGCTGAAGAGGCAAAGGAGCTGATTGAAGACCTGGCTAAATGTAACATGAAGACTCCTTCTGAGCTTTCAAGAGGAAACAACAGAGGAAAGGGGATCATGGAGCTGAGCAAGATGACAGCCATGGAGGCCAAGTTGGATGCCATTATGCACAGGTTGGACAAGCAAGAAAGAAAGACACACACTGCTCATGAAATAGGAGCAATTGAAAGAGAGTTATTGAAGGGAAGTGCTGAGAGGGTAACTGAAGAACAATTTTATGATGCTGAAGAGGTTAATTATTTGGGTGAGCCAAGAAACTACCATTTCAAACCCAATAATAACCTGCCAGCACATTATCACCCAGCACTGAGGAACCATGAGAATTTCTCTTATGGTGGAGGGGCTTCACAAGGCCCAAGGCATGGACAGAACCCTCCACAGGGTTATCAACAGCCACCAAGGTTCCAGCAGCAGCAGCAAGGAAATGAGCACAGAAATGAATATCAGGGTCAGAGGAGGGCCCAATCGTTTGAAGAACAGATGCTGCAGTTCATGGGGGATAATAAAAAGCTGTTTAATCTCCATGAACAGAAGTTTGCAGAGTTGGAAGCAACAGCTACCAATTCTCAAATTTTTCAGAACACTACCAATGCATCCCTGAAGAACCTGGAGACACAAGTAGGGCAGCTGGCCCTAACCCTGCAAAGCCAGAGGAAAGATACCTTCCCAAGTGATACAAGGAAGAACCCAAAAGACTGCATGGCTGTGCAGCTTAGGAGTGGGAAGGAGCTAGAAGAGATGAAAGAGAAAATGACAGCAGAAAAGAAGAAGCAAGACCAGAAAGGGAAGAGGAACTGGAGAATGAAAAAGAAAGAGTAGAGAGGAAGAACATCCAAGAATCAAAGCCTGCAGTCCCATTTCCACAAAGACTGCAGAAGTCAAGGATGGAGGAGCAGTTTGCAAGGTTCTTGAAAACCTTCCAGAAGCTGGAGATCAGTATGCCTTTTACTGAAGTGGTAACTCAAATGCCACTCTATGCAAAATTTCTGAAGGACATACTGAGCAAGAAAAGAAAAATAGTAGAGGAAGGAATAGTGAATCTCACTGCCACTTGCAGTGCAGTGATCAGAAAAGAACTACCAGTAAAGATGAGAGACCCAGGGAGCTTCACGATTCCTTGTATTGTTGAAGGGATTGAATTCCAGGAAGCTCTCTGTGACTCAGGAGCTAGTATCAATTTGATGCCTCTTTCTGTTGCCAAGAAACTAAGTTTGGGGGAGCTTACTCCCACAACTGTTACTCTTCAAATGGCAGACAGATCGATGGTAAAACCTGAAGGAGTCATTGAAGATGTACTGGTCACTGTTGGGAAGTTTGTTTTCCCAGTAGACTTCATCATTCTGGACATGGAAGAAGATTCACAAGTACCCCTGCTATTGGGAAGACCATTCCTAGCTACTGGAGCTGCCCTGATTGACATGCAAAAAGGAGTTCTTACCTTGAGGGTTGGAGAAGAAGCAGCTGTTTTTAACCTGATAAAAAGTATGAAAAATATAGACAGAGACAAGGAAAGTTGCAATGTAGCTGATTTTGTCTACACTTCAAATCCTGATGTTAACAATGATTGTAACACTCCAGTTTTTATCAATGAAAAAGAGATGAATTCCCAGTATACTGAAGATGTCTATTCTGAATTTCCATACAGCAGTTTTCATTCAATAGAAACTGTGTTGAGCTCGAAGCAAAACAGAAACGATAATGGGGAAAATATTGAAAGGGAGGAAATTCATCAAGAAATCAGTGCAGAAGGGCTAGTTTTGAAAGAGTTGCCATGTCATTTAAAGTATGCTTACTTAGAATTACCAAAGAAAAAACCAGTGATCATTTCAGCCAGACTCAGTGATGATGAGGAACAAAGATTACTGAAAATATTAAGGAAGCATCAGGAATCGCTAGCTTGGTCCATTGAAGAATTGAAGGGTATCAGTCCATCAATTTGCATGCATAAGATTCTGCTAGAAGAGACTTCGAGACCATCTGTTGAACACCAAAGGAGACTGAATCCAGTGATGAAGGAAGTAGTCAGAAAGGAGGTACTCAAATTGCTGAATGCTGGTTTTATTTATGCTATTTCAGACAGTCCTTGGGTGAGCCCAGTCCATGTGGTTCCAAAGAAAGGGGGGTTTACTGTGATCAGAAATGAAAACAACGAATTGATTCCAACAAGAACAGTGACAGGATGGAGGGTATGCATTGATTACAGGAAGCTGAACACAGCCACCAGAAAAGATCATTTCCCTTTGCCCTTCATTGATCAGATGTTGGACAGGTTAGCAGGACACCCTCACTTTTGTTTTCTGGATGGGTACTCAGGATACAATCAGATTGCTATTGCACCTGAGGATCAAGAGAAGACCACATTCACATGCCCTTATGGTACCTTTGCCTTTAGAAGGATGCCATTTGGGCTATGTAATGCTCCAGCTACATTCCAGAGGTGTATGATGTCTATATTCTCAGATTTGGTTGAAGAAGTGATGGAAATTTTCATGGATGACTTTACTGTGTATGGAACCAGCTTTGATCAATGTTTAAACAATTTGGAAACAGTACTTCAAAGATGCCAAAACAAACAGCTAGCACTGAATTGGGAAAAATGCCATTTTATGGTAACAGAAGGTATTGTTCTTGGGCATAAAATTTCTGCTACTGGACTAGAAGTTGACCAGTCCAAAGTATCCATTATCAAGACTCTTGCACCACCTACCACAGTAAAAGGAGTAAGAAGCTTCTTGGGGCATGCTGGATTTTACAGGAGATTCATCAAAGACTTTTCAAAAATAGCCAGACCACTATGCAGATTACTAGAAAAAGATACAAGGTTCAATTTTGATGACTCATGCAAGGATGCTTTTGAAGAAATCAAGATCAGATTGGTACAAGCACCTATTATGGCTGCACCAGAATGGGATCAGGGATTTGAAATAATGTGTGATGCCAGTGATTTTGCTATGGGAGCTGTGTTGGGGCAAAGAAAAGAGAAAGTATTCAGGGCCATATACTATGCTAGTAAGACCTTCAATGAAGCACAAGAGAACTACTCAACAACTGAAAAGGAGATGCTAGCCGTAGTATTTGCTTGTGAAAAGTTTAGGCAGTACATTTTAGGATCCCATGTGGTAATTCACACTGATCATGCAGCAATCAAATACTTGATGTCAAAAAAGGAAGCTAAGTCAAGATTGATAAGGTGGGTGCTGCTTTTGCAGGAGTTTGATTTGGAAATCAAGGATAAGAAGGGATGTGACAATGTGATAGCTGATCACTTGTCAAGAGTAGAAAGAAGCAGTGATGAAGAGGAAAATGTGATGATAACAGAGAACTTCCCAGATGAGCAATTGTTTAAGGTTTCTTTCCAACTTCCATGGTATGCTGATATTGTGAATTATCTGGCTTGTGGAGTAATGCCTTCAGAATTCAGCTACCAACAGAAGAGGAAACTCAGAACTGACAGCAGGTATTATATTTGGGATGACCCACTATTATTCAAGAGAGGTGCTGACATGATAATAAGAAGATGTGTACCAGAAAGTGAACAAGGCAACATTATAAATGAATGCCATGCATCACCATATGGGGGACATTTTTCTGGAGAAAGAACAGCTCGCAAGATACTCCAATCAGGATTTTATTGGCCCACTATTTTCAGAGATTGTGCTGAGTGGGTTAAATTGTGTGATAGATGTCAAAAGATTGGGAATATCAGCAGCAGAAACGAAATGCCCCTAAAAGGTATTATGGTGATACAAATTTTTGATGTATGGGGAATAGATTTTATGGGACCTTTCCCACCATCATTTGGAAACCTATACATACTGCTAGCAGTAGATTACGTTTCCAAATGGGTGGAAGCAGTGGCTTGTCCAAGGAATGATGCTAATACAGTTGTGAGTTTCTTGCAAAAGAACATTTTGAGCAGATTTGGAACACCCAGAACTATCATTAGTGATGGGGGAACCCATTTTGCAAACAAAATATTTGCAAAACTCATGAGCAGGTATGGGATCAAGCATGTAATGAGTTTAGCTTATCATCCCCAAACCAATGGACAAGCAGAAATTTCCAACAGGGAGATCAAAAGAATACTTGAAAAGACTGTGAGCTCAAGCAGGAAGGATTGGTCTTCCAAACTTGATGATGCACTTTGGGCTTACAGGACTGCATACAAAACCCCCATTGGAATGTCCCCATACAGAGTTGTTTTTGGCAAACCATGTCATCTACCTCTTGAATTAGAATACAAGGCAATGTGGGCCATCAAGAAGTTAAACTTCGATTTTAAAGCTGCAAGGGAAGAAAGATTGCTCCAACTGTCTGAATTGGAAGAACTGAGAAATGAAGCCTATGATAATGCTAGAATATACAAAGACAAGACAAAGAAATGGCATGATCAGAGAATTCTGAGAAAAGAGTTCAGAACAGGGGAACAGGTTCTGCTGTTTAATTCTAGACTGAAATTGTTTCCAGGGAAATTAAAATCAAATTGGAGTGGGCCATACACAGTGGTGTCAAGTACCACATTTGGAGCAGTGACACTGAGGACTGATACAGGAGAAGAATTCAAGGTCAATGGACAGAGGTTAAAGCATTATCTAAACAGGGAAGAGGAAAATGAAGAACTCCAACTGGTTCTTGAGGAAAAAGAAGAAAAACTACAACAGCAAGTCCAGCTAAGGACTCAAAACTGAGCAGCTAATGGGAGGCAACCCATGAGGATTTAATTTCTAGTTTTAAATTTTGAAATATTTATTTCTTTTAGTTGCTTAAATTAGGTCAGATTTGTTTTTATAAGGATAGATTTAATTTTCAGAAATCAATTATAGTTTAATTAGATTTTTCTTGAATATTGCAGTAAGCTTCTGCAAGGTTCAGAGACATGAATGGCAAGGCAATCACAGGAACAATTCTAGCAACTTGCAGAGAAGTCACAACATGAGAAAAAGGGGAGTAACTTTATCCCTAACCCAATTTTGTAGATACACTTGAATTGTTTGTTAAATCTTTGCTTGGAGATGCCTGAAGTAATGTCTAAAAGGGTTAGGAACAATAAGAGAAAAAGGTTCTTGAGATCATTGAGCTAAGGGATTAGGTCGCGACAGAAAGGTTATGTCGCGACATACGTGATGTCGCGACAAAACATTGATGTCGTGACCTGTTTTGAAAGGGCAACTGGTGAGTATTGAAGGATGAAGGAATATGTCGCGACAAAACTGTGAAGTCGCGACAGAGAATCACGACTCAAAATAAAAAAAAAAAAAGTGATGTCGTAACATGATAAGCAAGCAATTCCTTGAAAACCTAGTTATGTCGCGACAAACTTAGTGATGTCGCGACATAAAGAGGGACAAGTGCCGCTCACTCACTTTAAAAAGCCCTAGATTTAATGATCTTAAATAAAAAGACGCGAAAATTGAAGTCGCGACGTGTTTTGAATGAAGCAATAATTAGCCCACAAACATTGATTGAATTGCAACTGTTGGAAACTTTCTCATTCACTCCAACCCACGTAGCTATTCACCTTCTTCCTCCTTCTGAATCTCAACCCTTGAAAACCCTAGCTTTCCAAACCTTCTGAAAAGCTTCTCTTCCGTTTCCAATGGCTGAAATTCCCACTCTAGTCCCTAACTTAGATGAGATTATGAGGGAACATGAACAACCAGAAGAAGAAACTCGTCAAGAAGAACAGTTAGAGGAGATTCGACCGGAAGAACAAGCAGGAGAGATGCCATCAGAAACAACCGAAGCTCCGGCGACTTCTCAAGAAAGAGCAAAAAAGGGAAAGGGAAAGATGAGAGAAGAAGAAGAAGTAGAAGATTTCGTGTCGGACGAAGCGTATTCCCAGTGGAAGAAATATTATGCTAACAAGGGGTTTGTTGCAGAGAGGAGATTCAAAAATCCTGTTACGCCTTTCAAGGAGTTGATAGAACAGAGAGGGTGGGAGCGTCTCTGCGCACACCAAAAATCAGGGTATACGGCACTGGTAAGAGAGTTTTATTCTAATTTGGTAGGAAGGAAGGATGGAGCAGTTTTTGTTAGAGGAGTCTGGGTTTCATACGAAGCTAATGCCATCAACAAGGCCTATGGCTTGACAGTGCACAAGCACGGTTCCAAATTCAAGAAACTTTTGGAAAAACCAGATCTTGGAAGGGTTGTCAAGAAGCTCACGAATGGTAAGGTGCAGCTAAATCAAGAAGAAGGAAGGCCAAGAACAGTAAACAGGGGAAGCCTCACTGAAGAAGCGAAGGTATGGTTTTACTTCCTGGCTTCTGTTTTGGTTCCAACAAAACATGTGTGCACAGTGAGAGAACAAGAAGCTGTGTTGCTGTATGCCATCTTAAAGGGATACAAGATCAATGTAGGAGTTGTTATTGAGAATTCTATCATGAGGTATCATGAAGGGAACAAAAGAGGTCTTATTCCTCACCCAGCCACAATCACTGTTCTATGTTTGAAGGCTGGGGTGAAAGGAATATGGGAATCAGAGGAAGAAGTACCCAAATCTTCACCACTCCTTCTGACAGGAGTTAGCAGAGGACCAAGAAACCAGAAGAAAAAGGGAGTGCTGGTAGAGAACAGAGGTGAAGCCCAAGCTGAAGGACCAGAAAAGGAGACTCCGAGGGTTGCTGATCAAGGAGCAGAGCACCCAGGAAACTCATCTGACCACAATGATTACATGTTTGCAGACAATGAAGGGCAGGAGGAAGGCAGCCCAATAGACTTCTCCATCCCCTTAGCCAGTTCTCCTCCTGTGCAGAACAGAAATTTCCAACATGGAGAAAGCTCCAGGGGAGTACAAGAGAACAGTTCGATACTGGAAGCTCTCAATGCCATGCAAAAGAGAATAGATGAAAGAGAGAAGGAGTGGAACCTAAAACAGGAATTCAGAGAAAGCATGTATGAGAAAGAATTGAAAAGAAGAGACCAGCAGTGGGAGGAAGAGCTAAACAGGAAGGAAAAGGAGCACGAGATTGAGCAACAAAGAAGAGAACAGCAGTGGAAAGAAGAGCTGAACATCAAGGAAGAACAGATGGGAAAAATTTTGAAGCAGCAAGGGGAAGAGTTTAAGAAAGAAATGAAGGAAAGAGATCACAATCTGCTACAGAAACTCAGACTACGTCATGAAGCTTTTTATAATAATCAGTTTGAGCGTGACTCTCAACTTCTGACATTGATAAAGGAAAGAGATACAGAGCAGGAAACAAAATTTGGGGAGCAGATCAAGGGCTTCAAGTTCCTATACAAGTCTCTACAGAAGGATTTTGAAAATAAACTGAATGATAGGGACAAGAAGCAAAGAGAGACAGAGTCCTACAGGCAAAAAGAATGGCTGGAGAACTTAGATCTGATCAACAACAACCTCTCCAAAATTGTAGAGGTTATGACTGAAATGGAAAATACAATGAATGGCTTGGGGAAGAGGCAGGATGAGCTGAACAAGAAAGTTGATCTCTCTAATGAGATTTTCATTGAAGAACAAATTGAGAGGGAAACCAAGAAGAGAAAGGAAAGAAGGGAAATGAAATTCCCTTCATTCCCAGCTCACTTGAATACTTTAGACCTGGATCCCCCTAATATTTTTGCTACATCTTCCAAAAAGAAAAAATAGACCTTCTCCCTGCCTAACCTTCCTTACCCTCCTTATCCCATACTGTAGTATCCAACTGTTGCAAATGAATCATAAATAAAATGAGAAATTCAAATTAAATTGTTGTGTGCTATTTGAATTTGTTTGCTTCAATGTTGTGTTGCTTTGTGGTTGCATGATTAGGAAATTTAAGTAGGAATTAGTTCCAAAATAAAAACTGCTGATATGTCATGAGTTGGATTGAATGAAGCAGTTAGATTAGGAATAAGCTGAAATTGCAGAAAAATTGCAGAATAAGGGCAAAATGAATTCAGTTTGATTGAAACACAAAGTGCAAAAGTTACTTGAGTCTAACTGATAAGTCCAGAATTGAGGAAAGTAATACAATAGCAGGAACAAAACATATTTTTGAGATTGTGGTATGAACAATAAGTCAAGGAACCTGTTGAATATCAATTAATTCACATACTCATCAACAAAAATGAGTCATGGTACTCCTTATAGTTAGTCACAACTGTTCAATCCAAATTCTAGAATTTGTTAGATTATTGATTGAGGCGAAATCCTAGGTGACACAGCTGACAAGAGATGATGCAGGCCATTTTTGGATAGTTTGAGCCATTCTAGCCATCCCTACTCATATGCTGATGCATATACTGTAGTTCCAGAAATTGAGCCAACAAGCTTATTTTTCAAAAATAGACCACTGGAAACCCCAACTCATCCAAAGAAATCAATCCTTCAGTAAAGAACCTATGATTACCCAGGAATTCAAGGAGGAAGAAAGAAATGAAGTTTGGGGGAGTATATGTTTTTGAGGAACTCAAAAAGGGAATGAATAGAAAAAAAAAGCAAAGAGAAGAAAAAGCAATAGAAAAGAAGGCTTATAGGGATAAGTTTTATCTTGTGGCCTAACTCTCTTGAACAATTAAGTTCTTAGGGGTGTTTCAACACCTAGTACCCTAATGCCATCTGGTATGGGAGCTACTAACCCAAAGTTCGCTAAGAGTGTTAGAAAGCCTAAAAAGTTAAAACATTGCACTATCCCTGAATGGTGACAAACAAAGGAAATATCCCCAGTGGAATTACAAGTGAGAAATAGGGGGCATACAGCTCTGAATTGAAGAAATCAAAGAGATGTCCCAAACATGAAGTTTAGGGGAGTTTATTAGAGAAACTACAAGAAAGAAAGGGCAGAAGAGGAGAGAAAGGGTTCAGGGTAATCTTAACCTAAAAATTCCTTCCATCCTACCCATTACCCAAGCCTAACAATACAAGCCCAAAAGACCTGATTGATCTGGAAGGCTGAAATCACCTACATTAGTGGAGATCAATATGAAAAACAAACTTATGGAATTTGGAAATATGGAAACAATCAAAACTGTGAAGAACTTTAGGGAGTTTAGTGACTCAGTATGAAAATGAGAAAGGAAAGTAATCTATTATTCGACGGGATCCAATGATGATGTTGTTTGTAAAACAATTTCAACAGTTCAGTTTTGTATACTATGAAGAGTAGAAACTAACCTTGAACTGGACTTGAAGCTAGATGTACAGGAAATACTGCATACATTGTATTTCAATTAAATTGAATACCACTGAAGAACAAAACAGAAAAATGTCTTTAAAAATTTTCTTTTATTTTGTTTGAGGACAAACAATTCTTTCTTTTTCTTTGCTTGAGGACAAGCAAAACTTTAAGTTTGGGGGAGTTTGATGAGCTTAAAAGTCATCTATTTTTAGGCCATTTTTCTGTTTAATTTTAATGTAAAAAAAGAATAATTAAGATGCAGAAATATGAAGAAACTCACCAAATTTGTTATTTGCAGGAAGTATAAAAGAAGGAAGAAAAGGCAGTGGAAAAATGCAGAAACTGGCAGTGGAAAAATGCAGAAACTGGCAGAGGAAAAATGCAGAAAATAGCAGGGCAGAAATGAAAGCAACTGGTTAACTAATGTTGCAGTTTTGGGGTTGCACAGTCAAGTATGAGGTCGCGACATCAGGAAAATTGAAGGAATTTTAATACAGGTCGCGACAGGGATCACAAGATAGGCAGCTGAGAATTGAGCAGAAACTCAAGAAATGATGTCGCGACAACATCATGATGTCGCGACATAGGTTGATGTCGCGACAAGAGATGGAGGTCGCGACAAGAGAAGCGCCTGGACGCTATGACAAAGGTAAAAAGCTGAAACTGTTGTGACTTGAGCTGTTGTCGTGACATAGGAATGAGGTCGCGACATCAAAAGCAACCAGTTCAAGCCTCCAGAGACGTAAAGTGATGTCGCGACAGGAGATCGAGGTCGCGACATGAGACTTGCTCAGTTGAAGGTTGCAGTTCCTTAGAAGCGATGTCGCTACAAGAAGTCGAGGTCGCGACATCAGGAACACAGTTGAAGGCTACATGAGACATGAGCTGATGTCGCGACGTGAGATCAATGTCGCGACACTAAGAAGGACCAGTTCAAAGCTGCAGAGCCATAAAGTGATGTCGCGACAAGAGATTGATGTCGCGACATCAGGAACGAACAGTTGAGACCTGTGGAGTAATAGAGTGATGTCGCGACAAGGGATTGATGTCGCGACAACAGGAACCATCAAGTGAAAACTGCAGAACCATAAGCTGATGTCGCGACAAGGGATTGATGTCGCGACACCAAGAGCAATCAGTTGAAGGCTACAGTTCCATAAGCTGATGTCGCGACAAGAGATTGATGTCGCGACACCAAGAGCAACCAGTTGAAAGATACAAGTGGCGACAAGATTGAAGCAAGCAGTGATCAGTTGATGTCACGACAATGGGTTGTTGTCGCAACATCAGAAAACTCAGTTGAAAGTTACAAAAACATGAGCTGTTGTCGCGACAAAAGATATCTTGTCGCGACATTATGAGCGACAAGTTGAAACCTGCAGAACTATAAGCTGATGTCGCGACAAGATCTGGATGTCGTGACATCCGAAGCAATCAGTTGAAGACTGCAGATGACTTGAGCTGAGGTCGCGACAAGATATCGATGTCACGACATCAGGAGAGACCAATTGAAACCTGCAAGGACATAGGATGATGTCGCGACGTGAGATCGATGTCGCGACATGGATGATGTCGCGACAAGGGAGTTGAAGTCGCGACCTGAACATTAACATGGGCCAGTCCACTTGGAAATCCACAAAGACTACATTGGGATTAGGGCCCAACTGAGAAACCCTATAAATACGCAGCTACCCAGCTCATAACGGTAGCTTGGTGGCGACACAGACGAGAGGTCTGGGTAGCTGAAGGCTCCTTTTCTTTATTTTTCTTTCTTTCTTTTCTTTTGTTTACTTTTCTTTTCTTCAAGGTTGATAGTTAGAGATTAGATTAGATTTATAGTTTTGATTTTCGTTTTCTCTTCTGGAACTGGATGTAATCGTTTTGAACAGAAGTTGAATGCAGAATTCATTTCTTTTCAAATTACTACCTGGAATGTTTGAAGTCCAGACAAATTTCTGGAATTCGAATTTTCCAGTTTCAATTTGCAGTTATTCTTATGATCAGAGGAATGCTGTAGTGTGTAATTCAGTAATTGAGGAACCCAACTTCCATTAAGTGAATGCTATTGTCAGAAATTTTCTTTCCTGTAGTTGTTTCCAGCAAATTGCGAATTTCAGTTTATGAATTTATTTCCGGTTATGGGTTTAATGTTTTTGATCTGAATATCAGTTTCTTATACCCGTTAAGAATTGTTTCATTTCTCTGATTTCAAGGAGGTCCTCTGAGTGACACAGAGATGACAATCCTGGGAGTTATGAACATTTATTTGAAGGTATATTAACCTGCTATTTGAGATCTAATGAGCTTTGTAAGTTTACTTGATAAATCCTCTTCTCACTTGAAATCAAGAATGAGTTGAAGGAGTTATCAATTTAAACAAGCAGAGAGTTCACCTCAATTCGGATAGTGAGGCCAATCCCGTGTTAGCTGAGATCTAATCAAGGAGAGGGTGATCTATTCTAATTTTGAGGAAGAGTAACCTGGAAGTTGTATATCCTTGCTTGACCGATAACTTGGGAGCTAAGGTTTACAGTCCATAAAATGGGTATGAAGTATTGCAAAAGAAAAATACCCAGATCTAGGAAGCCCCTTTTTAAAAGTAGTTATCTCATTCCCTGTATTCGAGAGGATCAGGTAGAAATTAGATAATGAAATGTGGAGTGTGGAGAGATCCAGCTGCACTACTAAGCGCCTTGGACAGACTCTAAAAATCTGAAATACACAAGTAAAATTAACAGTGTTAACAACAGGAATTGATACTTCACAATAGCATTGATCTTAATGTGTACTCTGAACGATGACTATTCGGTTTCCATTTATTTTCTTACCTGTTCTTTATTCATTATTCTTAGATTTCAGTTATTTGATTGTTCATTTCTTTATATATCATAGTATATTTTACAGCTTCTTGGCTGAAACACCATATCATGTTATAGTTCAAATAGTATGAAACTTGAGTAGTCGGGGTAGTTGATCTTGAATTCTTGAGATCTCTGTGGGATCGATATCTGGACTTAAATCCAATTTATTACTTGTCGACCTGTGCACTTGCAGTATATTTGGGCCAAAAACCAGAATCGAAAATGATTTACTATTTGTATATGTTCTTTGGTCTATCAACAAGTTTTATGGCGCCGTTGCCGGGGATTAGATAATAGTCCTTGGTAATAACGTCGTAAATTTGTATGTGTTCTTTGGTCTATTAACAACAAAACATTGCACTATTCCTGAATGGTGACAGAAAAAGAAAATCCCCTAGTTTGAATTATGAATGAGAAATGGGAGCATACAGTTTTGAATAGAAGAAAATCAAGGTGGTATCCCAAACACGAAGTTTGGGGGAGTTTATTAAGGAAATTACAAGGAGAAAAAGGGGACAGCAGATGAGTAAGAAAGGAAAAAGGAGTATTGGTAATCTTAACCTAAAATTCCATCCATCCTACCCCTTACCCAAGCCTAACATTACAAGCCCAAAAGACCTGATTGATCTTGAAGGTTAGTAATCACCTACATTAGTGGAGATCAATATGAACAACAAGCCTATGGAATTTGGAAACTATTCAAAGGATCAACTTGTGAAGAGTCTCTGAGGGTTAACTGACTCATTAAGAAAATGAGAAAGAAAACCAACTTGCATTTCAGCAGAATCAATTATACTGTTTGTAAAACAAATTCAACAATTTAGTTATGTATACCTGATTGAGTAGAAACTAACCTTTATCTGGACTTGAAGCTGAATACACAGAAACGAATGCTATTTTAGTTTTTCAATTAAATTGGTTGCAACTGCAAAACATAACAAAAAAATGTCCTTTTGTTTGAGGACAAACAAATCTTTCTTTTCTTTGCTTGGGGACAACCAAAATTTTAAGTTTGGGGAGTTTGATGAGCTTAAAAGTCATCTATTTTAAGTCCATTTTTCTGATTGATTTTATATAAGAAGACTGATTTATATGCAAGAATATGGAATAAACTTCACCAAACTGCCGTGCAGCAGGGAATTCAAAAGAAAGCAGAATTTGAAGTAAAAGAAGCAGAATGTGGCTGAGCAGTACTGATATAATTGGCTGAAGGAAGTTGTAGCAGGAGAAGCGCAAAAGGATTAAAGAATTTGATGTCATGAAGCTTTTACAGAAATCAAAATGCATATTAGGTTGCAACTACAAAGCTCCAGTCGCAAATGAAGCGTAATTGAAGACAAAACGAGCTGGGCGTGAAAGAAACTCAAAGGCAAGCAACCAGGAATTGATGAAGAAGAAGACATGATGTCGCGACATCCTTCAGAGGTCGCGACAAAATTAAACCCAGTACAGTGGACAATGAAGTCGCGACACTAAAAAGAAGTTGCTACAGAAGATAAACAATTGATTGAACATTTATGTCGCGACATCTGGAAGCAGTCGCGACATCAACACTGAATCGGAAGTAGTCGTGACATCAGCTTGCAAGGAAACTAAGGTCGCTAGAAATCAAGCTGTCGCGACATCAACTACACAGAAAGGAAGTCGCTACATCACTCAACAGTCGCGACAACAGATGTAAGAAAAGAAGGTCGCGACAACACCTGGTTGTCGCGACATCAATTGCAAAGACTTGAGGTTGCGACATCATTAAACAGTCGCGACAACAGAAGCAAGGAACAGAGGTCGCGACATCAAAAAGAGGTCGCGACATCCGTTGCAAAGACCAGAAGGTCGCGACATCAAATACAAAGAGGTAAGGTCGCGACGTCAGTAAGCTGTTGCGACATCAGTTCCAAAGAAAAGAGGATGCGACGTCATCAAGCTGTCGCGACATCATTTCCACCAAAGACATGTCGCGACCAAACAAAGACTCTGCGACATGACTGAAGACAACAGAAGTCGCGACAAGAATTGATGTCGCGACATCAACAACCAACTGGGCCATTTTAAACTGCAGTCCAAAAAGAAGTGCATCGAAAATTAGGGCCCAACTTCAGAACCCTATAAATATGTAGCTGCTACTGAAGGAAAGCAGCTCGGAGGCGACTTGAAAGAGAGATCTGGGTTGCTGAAGGCTCCTGTATTTTAATTTTCTTTTATTTTTTTAGATTAGTTCGTATTTTTGTTTTAAATTTGGATCTGAACGTTTGCTGTTAAAGTTTAGCTGAATGCAAATTTCTATTTCTTCAAATTACTGTATGGTTCTTGAATTCCAGACTAATTTTGGATTTCGAACTACCAGTTTCCTCATTACAGTGGTTTCTTGATCAGCAAGCCAATGTATGGTGTAATCAGTAATTTAGAAACCCAGCTTCCATTGAAATGACTCTATCGTCAGAAATTATCTTTCCTGCAGAATTTTATTCTTCGATGGTGAACTTCAGTTTGTAAATCTACTTGCTGGTTTTGTTTGTTTTGTGGAATTGATCCCAATATCAGTGTCGCCTACCCAAAAACGGATTGTCTCGAGCTCTGATTTCCAGGAGGCCCTCTGAGTGACACAGGGAAGGCATTCCTGAGAGTAATGAGAAATTCGTGGATGGTATGCGAACCTGCTATTGGTGATTTAATGTGCTCTGTGTGAATAAATTAATAAATCCTCTTTTCACTTGGAGACGAGAATGAGTTGAACGATTTATCAATTTAAACATGCAGAGAGTTCGCCTCGATTCGAATAGTAAATTCAATCCCGTGTTAGCAAGGATCTAATCAAGGAAAGAATAAGCTGTTCTAATTTGAGGACGAGAAACCAGTATAGTGTAAATATATGCAATGACTAAAGGTTAGGAGCTCAGGTTTACAGTCCAGGTTGTGGGTATGAAGTATTGAAAAAGAAAAATACCCAGAACAAGGCGAACCCAGATTAAAGGTAGTTATCTAACCCACTGTCTTCGAAAGAAACAGTGAAGGTTAGATAATGAATAGTGGAATTTGGAGAGATCCAGTTGCACTTTCATATTCCTTGGACTAGTTTTCAATCTGTGGTTCATGAAGCAAAATTACAGTGAAATCTGAAGGAATTGATGTTCACAATAGTTTTATTTTCAATTGGCTCTTTGTAGACAACTGTTCAATCTAAATTTATTATTTTATTATTTCAGCATTCAAGTCATTTGTTATTAATTCAATTCTTTTTAATTTTTTCATTATTTTAAGGCTTTCAAAACAAATTCAAATTGTCTATCATTGTCCAAATAGTATAGAGCTTGATTAGTCAGGGTAGTTGATTGAAAATTCTTGAGATCTCTGTGGGATCGATATCTGGACTAAAATCCACTTTATTACTTGTTCGACCTGTGCACTTGCAGAATCATGGATCAAAACCAGGAAGAAATTTATCCAGCATTAAGGAAACCATTTTTAATCAGTATACTTGTAAAGAAAAATCCACGAACAAGTTTTTGGCAGCCGTTGCCGGGGATTAGACAATAGTCCTTTGGTAATAGTGTCATAAATTTGTATATATATATCTTTTGGTCCACGAACACTTAGATCAAGCCATTTCCTGACTTCCGAGATTTTTGTAAAAATCTCGTCCCTGAAGTCACTGGCGATTTATCACCCAGAAAATCATAAAATATTCTAACTGTCTCAGAATTCGACGAAACTTTTCTGGGTCACTAGATTTCGCGAGATAAATTTAACGGCGCAGTCCATTTCTTCATTCGAGATCTAGAGAATTTTCTAGGCTTCCCCTCAACCATTATGGTAATTTATTATTATTATTATCCTTTTAAAATTCCATAATTTGTACTTTCACCCCTCCACTTTCCTTAATTGCAAAAGTGCCACAATTCTTTGAAAACTTTATAATTTCACCCTTAAAAACAACTTTCAAAAATTCTATTATGGCACTAAAATAATTAAGGAAGCCCTTGGTGCACATATGCGACCCTACGGTTACACATACCGTACACCCTATCGGGACGGGGAGTTACAAATCCTCCCTCATTTAGAACATTTCGTCCTTGAAATGAACAAAACTGACATAAAGAGGATACCTTAATCTGAAAAGAACTGAAGATATTAACTGCGCATCTGAGACTCTGACTCCCACATAGCCTCCTTAATCCCATGATTCCCCCATAAAACTTTGACTAAAGGAATGACCTTATTCAGCAAAATCTGCTCTCTGCGATCTACTATCTGCATTGGCTACTCCTTATAGGTCAAATTATCCTTTAGTTCTACTAGCTGGTCTCTGAGTACATGGGAGGGATCTGGAATGTACTTGTGGAGCATGGATACATGAAACACATTATGAACCTTAGACAACTCTGGAGGAAGGTCTAGTCTATATGCTACTAGTCCTACTCTGGCAATAATCTCATATGGCCCTATGTATCTGGGCCTCAGCTTTCCACGTCTTCCAAATCTGAGGACACCTTTCTAAGGGTAAACTTTGAGGAAGACCCTATCGCCCACCTTAAACTGTAGATCCCTACGGCGTTTGTCCGCATAACTTTTCTGTTTGTCCCTGGCTATCTTGAGTCTGTCTCGGACAATCTGAATCTTATCTAAGGTAATATGTACTAACTCTGGCCCTATCAGTCTCCTATCTCCTACTTCATCCCAACATACGGGAGTACGACACTTCCGGCCATACAATGCTTCAAATGGAGCCATGCCTATGCTGGATTGATAACTGTTATTGTAGGCGAACTCCATAAGAGATAAATGCGTATCCCAGCTTCCCTTAAACTTTATCACGCATGCTCTAAGCATATCTTCTAGCGTCTGAATAGTTCTCTCTGACTGACCATCAGTCCGAGGATGGAAAGTTGTGCTAAAGTGTAATCGAGTCCCCATGGCATCCTGTAAACTAGACCAAAATCTGGATGTGAATCTGGGGTCTCGGTCTGAGACTATCGATATAGGAACACCATGTAATCTAACTATCTCCTCCACATATAATTGGGCCAACTTGTCCAACGGGTCATCATTGCTGACTGGGAGAAAATGCGTGGATTTCGTTAGTCTATCCACTATCACCCATATGGCATCGTGTTGTCTCCGAGTTCTCGGAAGCCCGATAACAAAATCCATAGTAATCTATCCCACTTCCATACAGGAATTGGAAGGGGCTGTATCTTTCCTAGGGGGCTTCTAGTGCTCTGCCTTTACCTGCTAACAGGTTAGGCATCTGGATACGAAATCTGCAATTTCCTTTTTTATGCCCTTCCACCAATAATCCTCTCTCAGAGTATGATACATCTTGGTGCTACCAGGGTGCATGGCGTATGCTGAAGAGTGAGCCTCTTCCATGATTTCCCTTTTTAGTTCACCTATTTCATATACACACATTCGACTCCCTCTAACTATTACGCCATCGTCTCTGATCTGGAACTCTGGTTTCCTACCACCCTCAATCTCTGCCCTCAACTTAATCATCTCTGAAACCTGCTTCTGACCTTCCTTGATCTGATCCACAAGAAGAGGACGAACATAAAATGATGCCAACTATGTCCCTGTATTAGCTACCTGCAACTGAACTCCCAAAGATCTCAACTCTATCAACAATGGGAGATATACCGTCTGCAGATAAGCATAGGAACCCTCTGGTTTTCTGCTTAAGGCATCGGCCACTACATTGGCCTTCCCCGGACGGTACTCTATCTTGCAATCATAATCCTTAATCAACTCCAACCACCGGCGCTGCCTTAAGTTAAGCTCTTTCTGAGTGAAGATATATTGCAGGCTCTTATGATCGGTGAATATATAACAGGGAACACCGTATAGATAATGTCTCTAGATCTTTAGAGCGAAAATCACTGCTGCTAGTTCTAAATCATGGGTCGGGTAGTTTCTGCTCATGCTTCTTTAACCGACGGGAAGCATAAGCTATCACTCTACCATCCTGCATCAAAACACACCCTAACCCTTTTATGGAGGCATCACTGTACACCACAAAACCGTCCTTTCTTGACGATAGTGCTAACACTGGAGCTGTCATCAATCTCTGCCTCAGCTCCTAAAAACTATGCTGGCAGGTATCTGACCACCTCGAATTTCTGATCCTTTTTCAATAGATTGGTCAACGGGGTTGCAATCTTCGAAAATCCCTCAACAAATTTCCTGTAATAACTTGCCAATCCAAGGAAACTGCGGACTTTAGAAACATTCGTGGGCAGCTTCCAGTTCACTATAGCTTCGATCTTCTGAGGATCCACACTAATACCTTCTGCCGAAATGACATGACCCAAGAAAGCTACTTTGTCCAACCAAAATTGGCACTTACTAAACTTAGCGTATAACTGACGCTCTCTAAGAATCTGCAATACTCTTCGGAGATGCTCTG